>WUQG02000949.1:0-11197 GCA_011317285.2 Androctonus mauritanicus | reverse complement strand
GCCGTCCCGGCCGCCCACCAGCAATTTTTCTGACACCTCTTGTAGGGACGGTAAAAATGCCCCCAGCGGGAGCTTTCGGCCAGCGAGCGCCGTCCCGGCCGCCCACCAGCAATTTTTCTGACACCTCTTGTAGGGACGGTAAAAATGCCCCCAGCGGGAGCTTTCCGACAGCGAGCGCCGTCCCGGCCGCCCACCGCCACCTCAGCCCGTTCGGTCGAGAAATTTCTCGCATTAGGACTGATCGGGGAGAGTTTTATTCGCAACGATTTGCCGCTACTGGCCCACCACCAAAGCCGTAGCAGCTATATTGTATATATATATTTATATATACTTTTTTGAAAGTGTACCTAGGTCTTTCTCGACACGAGCTCAACTCGACTGCTCCCCATATATATAGATGAAATACTCCGTAGACGCTTTTACATAAGTTTACGCTTACGCCCTCTTTCCTAAAAAATTTTAGGACCCATCCGGAAAAAGGTAACGTCGATCGATTTCGGCCTATTGGTTCTACGTGATTCCGGTTTGAACTTTTCAAAATTTGGGAAGTCCTTTTCGGGAGGGTCGGAAAGCTGCCTCGTATCGACGTTATCACGCACTGGCACGAAATTCCCAAGAGGTTTAACGCGTTTCAGAACTAGAGCCCGTTTCGTACTTAAACCGTTGGGCCGATCGCTAATTGAACGGCGGGCCTCTATCGGAGTTGGCCGTCTCTACAAAATCTCCCTTACGGGTTTTCCGTCGGGCCGCCGAATTTTTCCAAAAAATAGAAAAGGTCGCGTTTCGTCGCCGTCTCCGCGCGCAGGCCGGCCGGAAGGAGGTTTACCGGCCGAACGCTTTAGCCGCGATCGGGTCCCCAACTAGAGGGCCCGTCGAGGAGAGGACATCGGGCCCCGATAGCGCTGTGGTATCTCTGTAAAACCGTCGCACCGGCGGTGCCGCTGGGCCGCCGAATTTTCTTTAAATTACGGGAAAGCTCGCGTTTTGTCGCTATCTGACGTGCTACCCGACCTGCAGGAGATTTACCGCCTGAACGCATTAGCGGCGATCGGGTCCCGAACTAGAGGGCTCTTCGAGAAACGGACGGCGGGCCCCGATACGGCTCTGTCCCCTTCATAAAACCTTCGTACCCGCAGTTCCGTCGGGCCTGCGGATTTTGTTTAAATTAACTAAAAACTTGCGTTCCTCCGAGCTTCGTATTATATACGTACATATTATTTTTATTACTAATGCTGTCATTATATTTATTATTATACAATACGTTATTATTTAGGTATATTCATGTGAAATTATTTATCATCATTATAATATAAAATAATAATATAAATATTATTCTGTACAATATAAATATTGTATACGTTATAAATATTAATATAATATATATATATATTATATTGCATTAACGTTATATATATTACGATAAAATTTATATATATATTATTATTTATATATACGTATATAAATAATATTCATATGTAAAATATCATTTATTTGTATATTTATGCATATATATTATTATAATTTAATATTATTATTACATAAAATATATAATGTGTGTATATATTTTACTTACTAATTTTTCTTAAATACGGTAGTACAATTTATTTATAGTTAGGAATTATTTTTTACACATTAAAAATCCCAAACATTTATTATTATTATTTTTAAGCGGTTCGATTTTAAATCGATTCCCGTATCACACACTCGTTGTTGGAAAAAGTTTACGTACAAAAAAAATAAAGAAAAATGTGCTATTCGGTCGGCGGGAGGTTAGCCGTCCGGCCGTCCGGTCCCGATACCGCTCCGGCATCTTTACGAACCCGTCGCATCGGCCATTCCGCCGGATTTTCTTTAAATTACCAAAACAAACTTGCTTTCCTCACAGTTTTGTATTTTATACAAATATTATTATATTTATTATTACATACTTTCTTATTATTTACGCGTTTACGTATATATTTAAATAATTTTTTTTATTACTGTATAAAACAAATAATACCTAACTTAGTAATTTTTTCCTTAAATAAGGTAGTAGAATTTATTTAAAAATAGTCACGATTTATTTTTTGATATTTTATTAAAAATCTCGGACAATTTTTTTATTAAAAAAACCCAGTTCGGTTTTAAATCAATTTTCGTATTACGCAAAATGCGTTTCGCTATTATATAAAGTTGCACAAAAACTGACGAAACGTTCTTCCAACTTTCTACAAGTTAAATTGTATTCTGTCGAATTAAAAACGTTCAACATCGCAGATACTCTATGCCGTTCCGCCGGATTTTCTTCAAACCACCGAGAAACTCGCGTTTCTCTTGTACGTCGGTTTGCTACAGCCGGCCGGGTGTCTCTCGTGCCGCGGGAGGTTTACCGCCGGCACGCATTAGCCGCGGTCGGGCCGAGAGGTTCCGTTTCGGCGAAAGGAAATATTCGCAGAGCTTTTATATTTTAAAGAAGCTCGATATTGCGTTAATTTATTTTAAGCGAAAATTATTTTCCTTTAGCGGCATCTTAAATGCACGGAAATATTTATAAATATAATACGTTTTTCACTGTGTAATTTTTATTTAACTATAATCAAATTATATTTATATATAAATACGATTTAGGTTATAAATTTTGTACAGGTTATAATATATAATTACATCACACATTAGTTTTAATAAGTAATTATATATTTATAATTGACAGCATTTAAATACATTAATTATAATTTTACATATAAACATACAGAATTATATTTATATATTAGTACAAATTTTTTATTATTTTATTTTATTCAATTTTAAAATACAGTAATGATAACAACAGCAACAATAATAATAATTTTAATTTTAATAACCATTTAAATAAATTAGCTATATTGTGGTAAAATTAAATATTGTAATTTGTGATTTTTGGGCTTGTAAAAAGTTTAAAGTTCTTGAGAGGTGTTTTTGCTGATGAGGATATAAGAGATATCCAACGCATTCATGAAAAACAACTCATCAAAAAGAAATAAAAATTATTTTAAAAGAAGAATGTTTTAATAAGACTTTTGCGAGCACAAACACACTATTAAATATGAGGTCAATAAAAACATTCAAGATTGAAGTTCAAGATTGAAGATCATTCAAGAATAGGATAAACATTCACTTAATTAAGACAGACTCACCTCCTGGACTTCAAATTGGTGAGATTAATTATAATTTTATATGTAAATAAATACAGCTTTCTTTATATATCAGTAAAAATTTTTTATTATTGTGTTTTATAATATTTTACAATACAGTAATGAAAACAACAACAATAACGATGTCATTCTTTTTAAAAAAAATTTAAACAGATTAATTATAATTTTATATGCAAACAAATACAGTTTTCTTGATTTCTTAGTGCAAAATTTTTATTATTTAATAACATTTTCTTCTAAAATATACTATTAATAAATAACTACTACAAGGATAAGAATAATGTTAATTTAATAACTTTCTAAATAGATTAATTATAGTTTTAAATGTAAACAAACAGAGTTTTCTACATTTCTCACTGCAAATTTTTTGCTGTTTAATTCTTTTCTGTACTAAAATGCAGTTACTATAACCAACAACTACAACAACAACAGTAATGTTATTTTTAATAACAATTTAAATACATTTTTAATAATTTTAAATGTAAACAAATAAACTTTTCATCATTTGTTACTGCAAAGTTTTAAATATTTTATTATATTCTGTTTCAAAACACAGTAAACATAACTAACAAGTACAAGGATAAGAATAATATGATTTTTAATCAATTTTAAATAGATTAATTATAGTTTTATTTGTAAACAATTAAATTTTTGTCATTTGTCGGTGGAAAGTTTTTAATATTAAATTGTCATATATACTAAAATGCAGTAATCATTACCAGCAACTGTCACAATAAGAGTAATGCTATATTTAATAAAAATTTAAATAGGCTAATTATAATTTTATATGCAAACTAATACTCTTTTCCTCATTTGTGACTGAAAATTATTTATTATTTAATTCTTTTCTTTACTAAAATGCAGTTACCATAACCAACAACTAACACAGCAACAGCGAGTAAAGGCGACGAATGGGGGCCCTAATCCTTGGTGTTTGTGACCGTGCTTAGAGGATGAATGGTGGAGGGTTAGAAACCAGAAACGGCACCCACCGCTGGACCAGGCCATCGTGGTGGAGTTCTATGGCCCGTCTTGGGGGATTGACAGGTGACCCCAAGTTGTCCCTTTCCTGTCAGTTCAATGTGGGTTATGGCTTTTATTAACTCTACAAAAAGTGTAGTCATCCTTCCGTATCACGAGTTGGTGAGAGGTGGGAGTGACAGCTGTGAGGCTGTGTGTTATGAGGGTCCTGTTAAGGACAGGATCCCCGAGCCCGCGGTCAGCAAGATTAAGGATGAAGGGTCATGCAGGCCCCGCACATCCGGCTCACGCGGAGCAAAAGTAAGAAGGGTCTTGTAAACCCTTCAGAACATCAAACGGAGGAATCCCTGCCGTTTCCTCTGTTTCACAGGAGGATACCAATGTGGGTTCCTCAACAGTAGTGCAGAAGATGGCCAAGCGGGCCATCTCGCAATCGGAAGACGTTTCTATCGATTCCGAGTCCGAGGCGGCGACTCAGGCTTATTTGCCTAAGTCGTCGAAAAGAAGGAAGGATCGGGACCGGTCTTTCCAGGATGGAAGAAGGGAGGGGCTCTCCCAGGTGGAGGAGGCCCTTCCCTAGTCTGAGCAGACTGCTGGGTTGGTTTCTAGCCCAATAGTAGATAACGAAAAGCGGGACCAAATCCAGTCTCCACGAAGTGAGGAGATGGGAGATGGCTTCCAGGTCGGGGAAGCCGATCCCCAACCCGAGTTGGCTGCGGATTCCCGGACTACCAGCCCAGTAGTATGTAACGAACAGCTGGTTGGGATGGAAGAGGAGCTCGCTGAGTTCCTCGATGATCCCCAAAACAAAGTGCGAAAGGACGTAGGGGCAAGATTTTGCTCTTGTTCAGTCGCATGGCACAGATGGTGGCCGCTCAGGGTGCGGAGATAAAGTCTCTCCGGGCCCATGTTCACCATTTGCAACAGGGTTCTGGACCTGGCATAGGTACCAGGTGTCGGCCCATTCCCCAGCCTGGGAAAGCTTCTCGGGTGGGGAAGCAGACTGTGACTAAGGAGTTGATGGATGGGGTGGCTGTAAAGCCCAGTTACGCCAAGGTTGCGGTTTGTGGAGTCAAGACCAAGGCAGGACCTGCTCCCCAAGCGGCTATACCGATCAAGCCGCGACTGAAGCGACCCCCCGTCCCTGGACGAGACCATGTTTTATTGGTTTATCCGAGGGATGGTAAGGGGACCTCAGAAGAGGTCAAAACCGCTCTTAAACAGAGCATTAACCCCGTTAAGTTGGGTATCGGGGTAAAAACTATCAGAGCTGTCAGGGGTAATGGGGTTCTCGTTACGGTCGCTAAGGCTGAGGACCTCAGAAAACTCCCGGCTGAGACCGAGACGGTCACCGCGCTTAAGGAATCTGTGGTCAGCAGATTTCCGCAGAGGCGCAAGCCCAGGTTGATTCTTTTCGATCTCAGTGAACACATTGATAAGGTTGCTCTGATCCCAACCTTTGAAGAGCAAAACAACCTAAGCCTTGAGCCTGGCCAGCTCTCGGTTAAATTCCCCTTGAAGGGAAAGGGTGGCCAAAACCACTGGGTCCTTGAGGCTTGCCCAAGCCTTCACAGAAAGCTTACTGGGCGTGGTAGGCTGAGTGTTGGTTGGACCCAGAATCGAGTCCGAGACTATGTAGCAGTCACACGATGCTAGAAGTGTTATACCTTCGGCCATATTGCCAAGAACTGTACGTCAGCAGTTCAGGTTTGCTCACGATGTGGACAAGAACATTCCTATAAGGAATGTAAGGCCGAGGCTCTTCCCTGCGTTAATTGTGCGAAGGCCAATAAACGATTCCGGTTGCAACTGGAGGAAGGCCACTCTTGTATGAGTGCCAGTTGTCCTTCTTACAAGATGGAACTCGGAATCGTCCGGGCTCAAACCGCTTATGACGGTTCACCATGACAGGTGTGTCATACACAATAAGGGGACTGCACGGGTTGCAGTTCAATGCCGATAAATGCCAGGCTGCCATTGCGCTGTTGCGTGTGGAAGTCGTGGAGCGGGATATTGACTTTATCCTGCTTCAGAAGCCTTATCTCGTGTGTGGAAAGGTCGGTGGGCTCTCACATAGATGGAGCGTGTTTGCCGAAGAAGGCGAGAACTGCCGAGCAGCAGTCATCGTCACTCGACCGGAGTTTGGGGCTTTTCCCCTGCGCATCTCGAGTTTGGTGGTTGCTGTAGAGATTCGGACCCCGACGATGTCGTGGGTTGCTGTCTTAGCCTATTGTTCACCGCCATTCAACGGTGCTTTCTTGACAGGCTTGGCGATGTCACATTGGGTCCCTACAGAGGGTGCTGGTTGGTGGTGATTTCAACGCCAAGAATACCTCGTGGGGTTCCCCGTACGATGACGGAGCTGGGCAATCTGTCAGGGAAGCGGTGGATGGATGGGACATGCATGTGCTGAATGATCCAAGGAGCATCGCAACCTTTTCGGCCAGCTTCGGTGAGAGCTGGATCGATTTAACTGTGGTGAGTGGGGATTTGCTCCGGCTGGTCAGAAATTGGGCGGTGGTGGATGCGGAGAGTGGTAGCGCGCATCGAATGATAGTTGTTGACCTATCAAGCGAATCTCTATGTCAGGAGAGGTACCACTATTGCTTGACTGCTAGAAACCGTCCTTTCTTCTTGAACGCATTACGAGAGGAGATTCCATCTATTTTTCCCGTGTCTGAGCAGTGTTGAAACTGTCGTAGATCTGGAGGATCTGGTAGATAAGCTGATGGCTACTGTTTGACGCGTTGCAGATCGCACGCTCGTAAGCAGGAAACCCAGAGCCCATAGATCGGTTCTTTGGTGGTCCCAGGAGCTTGGGGTGCAACGACGGCGTGTTCGTGCACTTCGTCGACGGTTCCAGCGTTGCAGTGATGCGGAGCTTCGGCCTCTGAGGAAACTCGAGTTCCAGAGAGCATATGCCCAGTACAAGCGAGATATTAACAGTGCCAAAGCCGCTTCGTGGCAGAGGTTCTGCAAAAAGGTGTCCAATGAAAATCCGTTCAGCTTCCCTTATAAGCTAGTTGCGGATAAGGTCCGGGTTGCTTCTGCGCCTGGTCTTTTGAAGCGGCCAAACGGATCACTCAGTGAGTTTCGGCCGTTGATGAGTCAATGGACCTCCTGCTCCGCTCGCTGTTTCCCAGCGATGAACAGGTTGATGAATCGGAAGAACAGAGAGAGCTGCGCCGGCATGCGGAGCTCCCTGGTTGCTCACAACCCGCCCTTCTTGTTGGGGAATCAGAGTTGGCTTATGTCATCTCTCGCTTCAGGAAGGGTAAAGCACCTGGCCTTGATGATATCACGGCCGAAATGGTTAAGATCTTGCATCATATCAATCCGGGGCTGCTCCGGACTGTCTACGACCTATGTCTGAGACTGGGATGCTTCCCGGTCCAGTGGGAAAAGGCCAGGCTTGTATTGCTTTACAAGCCAGGTAAGCCCAGGGACGAGCCACGATCGTACCGACCCATTAGCCTTTTACCGGTGGTGGGGAAGGTGCTTGATCGTCTTCTGGCTGATTGGGTGTATTTCCATCTGCGGAGACGGGGTGAGCTCCATCCAATGCAGTTTGGTTTTCGGCCGAACAGGTCGTGTAGCCATGCGTTACATCGGCTGGTTAGTCTGATCCGTGAGAACAGACACCGTGCTCTCCACACGTCTTTGGTTTCCTTGGATGTGATGGGGACCTAGGACTTTGTCTGGTGGCCATCTGTGTTGGATGTTCTTAGGAGGGCAGAGTTGCCCTTCTCTCTGTTTGAGATGGTTAGAAGTTTTCTCCACGGTAGGTCCGTGGAGTTTGTGACACCTGGCACCCGATACGTCAGAGATCTTCAGCGTGGCTGCCCGCAGGGATCCTGCATTGGGCCCTTATTGTGGAACGTAGTGGCCGATTCGGCGTTGAGTCTCGTCATGCCGGACGGGGTTCAGCTGCAAGCATATGCGGATGACATGATGCTAGTAGTTTTTGGCTCGAGTAGAAAGTTAATGGAAAGAGCTGGAAATGAAGCCATAGTGCGGCTCGTTCGCTGGGGAGAGAAAATCAAGCTCTCCTTCAGCTCTGCGAAGACGAAAGCCCTGACGGTGGCGCGGTCAGGTATATTGGCCAGAAGGCCTATATATCGGATCGGTAAGTCTCCCATCCGAAGGGTGAGCGGGCTTAAGTATTTGGGTGTGACAATTGATCAGACACTGAGTTAGTTTCCTCATATCCGGAGCATCCGTGTCAGGACGGCTCTGGCGGCAGCGAGACTGTCGAGGCTAGCTAGGCTGAACTACGGCTTACATGGCTCGGCCATTCACGCTATCTACAAGAAGGCTCTTGAGAGATGGGCGTGTTATGGCTGTGGGGCATGGTGGAACGATGTTTCCAATGTCAAGATGGATGAGCTCTTGCTTAGAGTTCAAAGGCCAGTAGCCTTAAGGATTATAAGGGCAAATAGAACCGTGGCTACCCAGGCTGCGCTAGTTTTGGCTGGTCTGGTGCCACTGCCGCTGGTGGTGGGTCAGGAGGCTGCCTTCTTCCGCATGTCAGTGGTTAAGGAGGACACCTCGCACTGTTTAAGAAGGTTTCCGGCCATTACATTGGAAGATAGGGAGGAAGACGTTTGGGCATTACATCCGTCCCTCCGTATTGGTTTGGCTTGGGAACCAGGTATTCCTACCATGTCCGGAATCGAAGTATTTACGGACGGCTCCAAAGATGGCATTTTTGTCGGCAGTGCCTTTTGTGTGTACTCAGATGGGATTCTGGTGCACTCTGCGTGTGACAGATTAAATGCGGAGGCTTCCGTGTTTCAGGCGGAACTACTGGCGCTGGATCGAGCGACTCAGTGGTTACTGGATCGGCCTGGTCCAGAGCCTGTCACGGTTTATTCCGATAGCCAGTCATCACTTCAGGCCTTGAGTGATGGGTACCATCGAGGGCGAATGGTACTGGAGATCAGAGGTAGGGTACTGGCGATGCGGCATTGCCGAGCTGTTGCTCTCCGTTGGGTCCGTGGACATACGGGCATCCGCGGGAATGAGCATGCGGATTTTCTGGCCAAGTCATCGGCCCGAGGTCCAGTCATGACTGCGACTGCGACTGTTCCCTAGATAAAATGAATGCGAAAAGAGAGATCTTAAGTCACAATCCGCGGGCAGGACAGACAGCACAATGGACATCCGGAGGATGATCGGGGTATTTAATGGCGCCATACTGTGCCAGGCCCACACGGATATAACTCCAGGACTTTATCCCCGTGGGGTCCCAGCACTGCAAGCGTTCTGGTTTGATGCCCATACTTCGACCCTCAGGCTCCAGCTTCGAATAAATCCGAGTGGAGACATCGAACCAAGCTTCGTAGCGTTTAACGCAAATGTTAGCCCGCACGCCGTGGCGCATTCAAGCCTATGCTAGTCGAGAACAAGCTCGGAGGCGCCGAGACATAGACTGGGAATCCTGCAGGGCCTGCAACTAGCTCGCTCGGCGCTGAATCTGAAACTGTCTGCCGAATGATTTGGGCATGGATTTTCCTGCTGCCTTTCAAAAGTACGTGATGCTAATGCGCTGATCAAGCTCGTCGTCTTATGGACCATTGGTTTCTGACTGATGGCATGGGCCGGGTTGCTTGCAATGCCCATGTATTCTGTATAGCAGGGTCAATCGGCATTTCCCGCTGCCGGTATGCCCACACTCAAGACACTATTTCGCCTGTTTACATGGTTCCACAGACAGTTTAGCAGATGCCCCGTTTTACTGGGTTCAGCAGTTCAAGGGTTCAGCAGTTCAAAAAACCCAAGGAGGCTGCACTGTCGTCGACAATCGGTAATAGGAATAGCCTAGAACATTTCTAGATCTATTATGTCTTCCGGCGCATCCGCAGGCTCAGGCCGATTCATAACACAGATCGTAGACAAACCGGCAAACCCGCTGCCTCCGCAGTCCCGCATGGAGATAAGTACGCGGGGATTAAGTGATTCTATGGATCAGTTGGCTATCTACCGTGCCATATTAGCTCAAAAAGCCAACTCAGGGGTTGTCCACACCTTACGGCTTACGGCTTGCGACTTACGGTAAACCATGAACTCGTCGACTTACTGCAATGCGCTGCTGCCGGGCCGGCTTTGTAAAGTTACTGGACCCGTCGGGATGCCTGCTTCGGTCTGCCTGGTCCATCCGTCACAGCTGGCCTTGGTTGGATACGGCTATTGCCCGCTATTTAGCCTAAGTAATTGCCGTCGCTGGTGGTAGGCCCACTAGAAGGCGAATGTCTGCCACCGGTCGGGCTATCGTGAATATCATTGCTGGTTTGGCGGAAAAATGTCTCGGGTTGTTGGTTCTGGATAAGGCCACGGTTGGTTGAATCCTGGCCCTCCAGATGCCTCGTGTACGGAATTCTCGAGTCCTTGAGATTCGTTGTGATTATTAACTGATGGTTCGTTCCATATCCAACTTCGCGGTTGACGGTTCAACCTATTCATGACCCCAGAAACGAGCGAAGTTTGGGAGGGAAATCGATAACTTGCATTTGATACTGACCCTACTACAAACTTAGCCTCGACTGTACCCTCGCCTGGCTCCGAATAGAATATTCTCGGGAAACCGACCTTCCATGCATGTAATCGCAATTCCAGCATCGGAATCGTTTCTATTTTGGCAAATATGCGACCGCAGGAATACAGGATCAAGTCGCGGGAGAAATTTGATACGGAACTAAATACACCCAAGGCGCCAGGGAATAAACACCATTTATGCATCGATAGAGCAAGGACACGCTATATACAACGGCAAACAATCGATCACTATCCAACAAATCAATCCTCCCGTCAAGACTTCTTCTCCGGATTCTTCTCCTCAGAGCTCTCCTCCAGCTCGGTAGGCTGCTCAACCTCCAACCTCTGCGCCTGGACCATCTGCGCAATCGCATCCTCCGTATTCAAATACGTCCGGTTCCCTTGCACAAACCAGAACGTGAGGGAGATCACAAGCATCACCCCAAACACGGCGATCGCATAGTTCATATTCGCCGGACTCGGGCTCGGCGTCCCCGGAAAGAAAAAGAATA
>WUQG02000938.1:0-12361 GCA_011317285.2 Androctonus mauritanicus | reverse complement strand
TCTAAAATAATTCCTAGATCCTTGTGTGAATGGATTGGGCTAAATGCTTCCATACTGTCTTGCGTATTATACGTGTTATATATACTAAATTCTATTAAGGCAGAGAAAAAACATGTACAGTATTCACTTTGACTTGATATGAAGATAGCTTCATAACAAGTTGAATCCAATATCCAATATCCTGAATAGAATATTAAGGGGTAAATATAAACAGAGATTTCAGAATGGTTATTCGAAGTTAAAAAATTGTATAGTATTTGTTATTAAATACTTATTGATAAAATTTCTCTCATTAAAGATAAAAATCATACAATTTTTCCTTAATGTCACTGAAAATACTTATCTTGGAGATGAGGAAATCTGATAATAGTGTTTATGTAAATATTCCTTTCAAAAATTAACAATTGGTTTCTTACCAATCGATTTTATATCTGATTTGTTGAAGTAAAGTTTTTTGAAAAGCAAATGTTCTCAAAATAGATTTCTATCTTCATTGCCATCAAAATGCACTTTTATTCATTTATAGCGTTTTATGTACTTGTTATTTTATACGTACGGTACATAAAATGCATCATAAATGCATAAAAACACAAAAAAATCCTTGCGTTTTATGGATGACAACAGCATCTAAAAATATGTGAAAGATATCGCAATGTTTATGTTAGTGTATTTTGTGAAGATTGTAATTTCAGTAAAAAATTTTTATTTTGCTAGCGGCTATAGAACTTTGGTTTTATATTATAAGATATTCTTATGTTCATAGTGGAGATTTTCAGAGTCTACCTTTATTAAACATTACCTATATTACTAAACGAAACGATTCTGATTCCATTTATATTATGTAAATTGCTACTTTTTTCAATACAATATTAATAAATATAACAATAAAACTTTAATTATATAAAATTAGTTTGCATTTATTATCAAGAACATTTTCGGCTAACCAGTAAGTTGTAGCCGTTATCAACCATCCCCAATTCGAACACGAACTACAAAAGAAAATTAAATACTACAAAAGAATTTTATTGTGAATAGCTGAAGTGAATGTCCTTAAGTATTCATATTAAATCATTTTTCATTAAAAACTAGTGTGCACTTAAGTATATATTACGAATAAATTTTAAATCACATATTAAAATTCGCAATTTGTAGAGTTTTTAAAATGTTTCCCCAATCTCTTACCCTCATTTAGTTAGTTTTTTTCTACAAAAATATATCATCAAGCTTATTTTAAAACACATGAGTCGTAATAGGTGTTAAATTAATTAAGAAAAACTTCTTATGTATTCATCTCTTTAACATAATGAGTCCATAAATATAATTTTATATTGTACTTCATATATTTACTCTAAATAATTTCAACATTTCTCTGAAATATTTTATCATTGGACACTTTATATAAAACAAATCTAAAGTAAGTTATGTTTACTATATAGGACTTACTGTATTTGATAGAATTCTTATATGTTTTGATTATTTTATACATTAATTAAGACAACTGAAAACTATATTTTCAGCCTGTGAATGGAAAATTTTTATTTGATAATAATACGGAACAGTCTGGAGAATTTGTGCCTAAAAATCCAGATAATCTGAAATCAGGTTTAGTGTGGAAAGGCAAAAAAATACAGAAAGCTTCTATTAAAGGTGGAATTATTGATATGAAAAAATTTGACGAAAAAGAATATTTATTAGCAGCAGAAAGAGAAGATTATGTATTCGAGCCAATAATTTCAATTGAAGCATTATCCACAGTAGATTCTTCTGTAGAGAATGATTTAAAAGATGAGGAGAAAATGAAAAGTTATACTGAAAATAGATCTCAATCCGAAGATTTTGAACCAATTAAAGAAGAACAAAAACCAATATAGTATTAAATTTTACTTTATAATTATACTGTTACGTTTATTTTAATACTCAATCTGATGGTAATTGTATATTAAGTAAGTTATATAACTTTTTGGGTTAGATTTAAAACATAATTTTCGTGTTATTTTATAATTTTTCTGCATAAATATAATTCTAAAACCGTATTTTATTAATTTAATTACAGTATTTAAATAATAAAAAATAAAATCATAAAATAAATTATAAATTAATATTTTAATTCCTAAAAATTTTATATAATCGGTTCTGATTTTCTACCAAGTATACTTTTTTTAAACTGTTTAAAATATCGCCACCATTTTCTCTCTCTATCTCATTATCTTGGTGAACGATCGGAGATAGAAATTTAAAATTTTCGAGGAATGTTCAACTAATCAATAATAATAAATTGAAAGTTGACTGGTTCCATCTATTCTCTTGAAACAACATAGCTGTCGGTTAAATTTTGTAAATTGTTTTTTTTTTTTTTTAATCCTCTAGTTTTGAACGAATCATTTTGCATTTTTACGTCTAAATTTTTGAACGCGTTTAACAAAATTTTTGTATCTTCGATAAAATGAGGCTTATCTCAAATTTCATAATATTGGAAGATACTGATTGATTAGCATTTTTCGTTGATGGTCCTCACTTGGGATATTAAATATTTTTGAAAATTCTTCAAATAGAATCGATTCCTTATAAATCAAGAAAGCGATCAATAAATAATTTGAACATTTAATTTAGCTTTTAAAAGTCATTTTTCATTTTACGTATATTTAAAATGTTATTCATCATACAGAAACATTAAGCTCTTTTTACTGAAAACTTTTTGCAGTGATCCTTTTTTTTTTTTTTTGTTAGAATTTATTTGGCTTTACTGAAGTAATGTGAAAAAATTTTAATTATATTCATTTCTAAGATTCTATAGAAAGAACGAAAGATTTTTCTATAGAATCTTAGAAGTTCTATTCAGATATTTCATGTACTTCTAAGATTTTTGACTTTTTTTTTTTTTCATCTCAACCAATTAAATTTCTCTTAAAGAAAAACTGTGAAATTTTATAGGAAATTTCGAGTTTCGGATTTCGAGATAGGATTTGTTATCATCGCATGAATATATAAATAATAATCTTTAGGATAATGCAAACTTTTTGGTGAATACATTAAGAGGGTAAACTAAAATCATTCAACTTTTTTGATGCAGCGGGACAAATATGCTGAAAGATTGAATGGAGGGGCGGACTTGGGTTGACCGGGGTGTTACCGTAGAATCCGAAGTTTCCAGCGACAATTTGAGACACCTGTGCACAGCAGGTATCGCGAGTTGTTAACAACGATAGAGATTTAAGATGGAAGTAAATGGGAAGCTGCGGGAAAAATTCAATATCTGACGAACTCGATTTTTCAGGGGTCGCTGACGTTCACCCCAAAAAACTTCGTGGTCCGTATATTCGTGTGTAACGCTTTCCGCATCGGAGTAATGTGAAAAATCGTTCTATGTGTGTGTGTGTGTGTGTGTGTGTGTGTGTGTGTGTGTGTGTGTGTTTACAAGCATAAATAGGGTTGCAATCTAAAAAGTTTAGCCATAAAAAATGGCGAGTTAATATCACACTATTAGAAAATCAATAACTGTATTGAGTAGGAGAATACCCATGCTTAATACACATGTATTTTTAAATTGTTTTTTGCTGCATGAAAAACATCATACATCAGTAACCATATTCGGCAACTGGATGACTTTCGCTGTCTAAAGTTCGGAAAAGTAATAATACACGTCGACAAAATCACTTTCTATGATTCCAGTCCCAATAACTCATCCGTCTCTTCAAACGATCACGTTACCAATTTCTGCTTTTAACTGTGATCATTATTTTTCATCGTTATCATCATTATTATACTTATTATTTTTATTTTATATTATTCTTCTATTCTTAAGCTGTAATTTTATCTTTCTTTTTTGTAATTTTAAATTTTAACTTTTATATCCTATTTCTTTTTACTTCATCTTTGTTATTATTTTAAACTTTCACTACTTGGAATAAAAAAAAAAAAATTATTGCTGGGGGCCAGATTTGACTCGCGGCATAATTTTTTTTTCGCCAGTTGGATAGCCGTAGGGTAGACGTTGCAAACTGCTCAAAGAAATATCTGAAAAGACTAAATACAATTAAAGCGGAACCTTGATTAACAATGGTAACTATGAACGATTTGTCACCTATAGAAGTCTGTTCTTACTCTTAACGATAAATTTTCAATTGAAGATGAATCACGCGAGTGACAATTTCGGCTGTTCAGAGAACTCTGTGTATGTCTGATAACTATATAGTATATATCCCTAGAAAATGCAGTAGGATCTTGAAATTTCGATTGCATGTCCAGATTGGCAAAAGAGATTATTGTGCTAAATTTGGTCAAAATCGGATAAAAATCGGAGTCACGACGAAAAGGTGTGTATAATTTTTCAGAATTTTGTTCGAATTTTTTATCTTTCAGTTACCAAAGAAAGTTTAAGCACTAAATTAACAAAGGAACAGTATTAAGGTTGATGATATAACAGAATCTAAATTGAATAATACTTTAATGAAGAGAAGATGGAAAAATTGAATGATATGTATTCGAAGAAAATCATGATTTAGAGAAAAACATAGTTATAACAACATTATTTAACCAGTGATAAATAATGCTGTTATAATTTTTTTAGAAAAAAATATTTTTCAGATGAATATAAGAACAGTCATATCTAGCAAATTGATAATTTCTAAAATTTGGAACTGTCATCACTTGTAACAGGATTACGAGAAGACTTCATAATTGATAAACAGATTTATGCAAA
Organism: Androctonus mauritanicus; assembly: GCA_011317285.2. NCBI lineage: Eukaryota > Metazoa > Arthropoda > Arachnida > Scorpiones > Buthidae > Androctonus > Androctonus mauritanicus. Next base: position 7,662 of record WUQG02000938.1, on the reverse strand, counting down.
GTAGTATGGAAAATTATTGTAAAATTTGAATTCCTACGATATTATTTTCGAGATAGTTTTGCTTGCAAACAGATACACATATGAACAAACATTATTACATAATTTTTTTTTTATAAAATATAGTTGAAATTTTTTAAAACAAATATAGTATATAATATTCTCCATGCAAAACAAATACTTTCAAAGATGTCAACTACATTTCACGAATGACCGCAATCGTGTAAAAAGTATAAAATTAATATGAACTTTAAATTATTAAATTTTAAGTTCATATTAATTAATTAAATATTAATATTATTTAATTTAATTACTTTAAATAATAAGAACGATTTATTAAAATTTTAATTAAGCGTTATGTGATATTTTATTTTTGAGACATTTTTTCAAGACAGATTGACTCAGTATATATTTAAGACCATTTCTTTTTATAAAATAGTTAAAGACATGATAAAGTATAATTAATTAAAATTTTGATTTTTTCACAACATTGATGAAAAGGATTTGAACCTGATGAAAGGTGAAAAAATCCTATATGTTACTTTTCAAAGGAGTTAATAGCATATAAAATCGAAACCTAATAAAAAAAAATGTTAATGAATATGCATAGAAAAAATTAAAATATTTTAATTAATTTTCCATTAAGTTTTCTTTAGTACACAAAATTATATGAAAATTTTCTATATTCATATCAAAGAAAACTTTAGTCTTGTTTTAAGACAAAAAATGTAATTATATTTTCTAAGATTTTTATTTTTTATGTATCACAAACAATCCATAATGATTATGAGTAACAAATACTGTACTGTATATAAAATTTTTTTGTTTTTAGTCTGTTTTTTTTTTTTTTTTTTTTGTTAGCAGAATAAAAGCAGAAAATGGCCTAGAGCAACATTTAGTAATAAATCAATATTTTAAATTTTGAAAAGTTGTTATGAAAGACTTATTAAATTTTTATGAAAAAAGTTACAGTATATAAATTACAATTTATAAGCAGTATTTGATATGAATTATAAGTTAGCAAAAATACAAAAATTCATACATGCATTTGTAATAATATATTATTTTTGGATCCTTAAAATTTTGAATTTAGTGATATTAAAATTATTTGAAGGTAAAAATTTATAAATTAACGAAACAATAAAAATCTGTGACATGTAGTTTTATTTTTATCTCGAAAAAGCATTTGCAACGTCATAAAATTGTGTAAACAGAATAAATTTGTTTTTTATTTCTATGGGATACTCTAAATATTCTTCTTTTTATTGGTTTGAAAACGTTTCTAAAGAAAGAATCTTTGAAATATTCAATTTACTGTTTTATAAAACTTAACTACCTATAATTATCTATAATGATGTTGAAATTCTGCATAAGATTTCATTTCAATAGCATATTTCGCTAACATTTAGAAATTCAAATGTAAATTATTTAAAATATGATTGTTTTTATCTTTTGAAGAGAGCATAAATTTTAAATACAACGTTATAATAAGAAAAAAAAATTTAATTGACGAATATAATATCCAGAAACATTATAAGATGAACAGAAAGAAAATTAAATAGAGTAATATAACACTGCTATCTTCTACAAAACGTTTGTCTAACTGGTAAGATAACTTGAAATATGTTCCATTCTGCAAGCCCATTCTCTAGATCCTCATTAATCACATCAAATTTAATTTGATATTTTTATTTAATTCGTACTTTAGTAATTCTTTATTTGTATTTGTTATTTCCTCTAAAAAGATATACTTCATTTTTTTTTCACCCGAATTTAATTTGGTAGAGATCATGTTTTTGTTTCATATATTATCTCTCGTGTCTTCTTATAAATAACAATATATATAATTTCAATAAATAAGTCAATATTTAAACTTACAAATTCATATTTTCTCTCATCTTCTTCCATTAATATATTTATCGTATTTTAATAAATTTTCCTCTTCGTCTTTACTACACATACACGTTACAATAACATTTGTTTCGATGACAAAAAAAAATTGTATATCGTTACGCTAACATTATTCTCGTATTTTTATTTTATCGAATATAATTAAAATAATGAATTAATAATAATAATAATAATAATAATATAAATTATTGTACGAAAAAACTATTAAAAAGTACACAGTTTAATAAATAAATAAGACGATTAAAATAAATAATCCAAAATAAAAAAAATAAAAATCGAAATAATTCTTAACCAATATACCATAATATTCATTGTAATATTTCTTATTTTCCTCTTTAGACGCTAGGTGGCACCACTATCGCATTACCGATAATTGTTTCCGGTTGATAATCTATCGCCATCTGGTGCAGCAAAATAGAATGCGGTCGATTAAATTCATTGGAAGCGAAGGTAAATGCTCATTATGTTTTACATTTGAATAAATCCAATATAATGTATGTAAAAGATATCAAGTCACCAATAGAACGGAGTTAAAACGATCACGTGCGTAGCGAAGAAACAATTAGATAATCGAATCGGTAAATTACGGATGGAAGAACAGGAGCGATACGCTCCAACGCGTAGAGCAGTGCTCCAAAAGCAAGAGTACCGCAACCGATAGCGACTTAACATATTAAGGAATGATCTAATTGATAAATTAGGAACATTGTTTCGGAAAACAAACAATAGGATTTTGATGCAGCTCACCACACTGCTGAGAAGTAGAATCGGTCCAAAGCGTGACGTTTGGATAAAAGCCGCAGGTGGGCCGAAAACTGTATATAATCTGGCTTATTGACACATTATGAGCTTGTCCGGCAGAATTATTAGTAATACTATTAAAGCTTTACAACAAAATTGACTTATTAACACGCTACGCAATTATTAAATTAATCTTTATAATTATTAATTATTTTAAAATATATTTACGTTATAAATATGGTTATTTTTGTACTTGATTGTTTCTTAACGTGGTACTGGTTAAATGTGTCAACTCTCTTTAGTTACCACTGCTCAGATGACCGAGTGACATTGAACCACTAAAAGAATTCTGGGTTTAAATCCCTGACGGAATCACTCTCTTCTCTGCTTGTCTGGTACATCTTTCTGTAATGTAGCTTACCGAGAGTATGAGATAGAAAAAAAAAAAAAAGTTACTAAAAATACCCGAAACTGAAAATGTTCAAAAACTTCACCGTTTTAAATATCTCTCTGTATCTCTAGTAAGTTGATTTCCAGAAGCAATTCCGTTCTTTGAATTGGCTGAAAAATCTAAAATGCAGGAAAAATTTACAAACTTTTACATTTAATATCACATATTTCGAATTATTAGGTTATATATAATATTTAAATTTAAAATTCCATTTATTTTGTTTTATATCATTTTCGGTTTAAACATTACCAAAGCGGTTTAGAAAGTAACTCAATCGTCTATCATCTATCTATTTGAGAACATTATAAATTTCGGTAAAAGGTCCATTCGAGATCAAATTTTTGTCGAGAGTCGCTAATGGTCTTCCGATTTAATCTCCTGAAAATGGTTAGAAACGCATTGCTATCATCTGACTTTCAATTGCAGATCGATAGCATCGCTAAAAGATGTCGATGATTTCAAATTTTAACATGTGGGTCAAATGTTAATCTTTTCGAGCTTACGTTTTAAAGCTTTTAACCCCCCTCTTGCTTCTAACTAATTCGATCGAGTACCTTGTTATCAGACATCTAAAAAAACAAACCTTTCCTGTACAAAATTTTATGTTGCGATTTTAAAAATTATATCAAAATTTTGATGAAATAATTAACGCGAAAATATGGAATTTGTTTCTGTTTAAAATTCGTAATGTATATTCATTAGAATTCAAATTTTGTATATGTTAATATTATTAATGAAAGAATTTTCTGAAAATTTTAAATATGCCATTTATTAGATGAACTACTGTTTAGGTCCACGGCGTTATTTTTAAAAAATAACAAAATAATTTGAAGTTTATTTTGATATAATGTAAATGCAACGATTTGGAATAATATGAGATTTTTCTTTCAGTAATGTGTGATCTGATAAGATAGAAGAATAAATCAAATTTTTATTTGCCTGTTAATCCTTAACAGATTCATATGTATGTGATGGTACTCATACATTATTCCAGTTTCTAGAAGACATATTTTTAATGCTAGAACTTAATTTTTTTTTTTTATACTGAAATTATTAATTATAGTAAATATTATCAAGCTTCCAATTAAATCAGTGCTTTATTTAAAAAAAAATTATAACACATGCCAAATAGATAAAATTATAATATGAAGTTGTGTAAGATAACAAGTATCACAAATCTACACTGCCACAAGTTAAACCTTAGAGCTGATGATATTTGTGTAGTTGTGTAAGATGTATAGCAGATGATTTTAATACATATACAGGTATCATTCCTATAACACGGTAGATAGGTTCCTGAAAAACACCGTGTGATGTGAAACTGTGTTATATGAGATATGGAGCAATACAAAAAAAGGGAGTTACGTTCAAAAACCAATTAAAAAGAAATAACTTTCTTTAATTCCACATAAGAAACTTAATTTTTTTATTAAGAATATTAATAACACGAAACATAGAGAGAAAAAAATATATATATTGTAAGACCATAAAAGAACAATATACGTAAAACAAAAGGAAAGAAAAAAGTAACTTATACAGACTATATGACATTCATTTAAGAATTATATTTTCCTTACTATTGTTTCGATAAAACAAGAATGTTTTTTTTCTTTAGCCAATATTAACTTCACTTTCTGAAATTTTCGGAAAGTGAAGTTGATACTGTTTTTGTTATTCTTTCGTTGCATTCTTGCTTTCCTTGTTTTATGCATTTAAAATTTGTGTATCTTCTGCTCTCTTTACAAAATCTGTAATCTAATCTTCTACCACCGGCTAGAAAACAATCGTTCCTTAACATATATCCAAAAAATTGAATAAAGAAGTTTTTCTTCTGTTTCACATTCCTCTATTGAAGAATAAAAAATTATTTTTTTATCCAAGAACTGAATGTTTGGGACACAAAATACTCGATGGTTGCCAATTAACTCACCTTCAAATCGAAATCGAAAATAGACCGCATATCGTTCTCTCATGGCCATCTAGCGAAATTGCATTTATAACTAATTTTGCAATGATGGAATTTTATGTGTGCATTGTGTGTCCGTAGTATATAGATTTACAAAAATTAATGAAAATTTTTTGTGTTGTAGGAGCGTAAACGTAATTTTCTAAATGTGTTAAGTAAAAACCGTGTTGTATGAGAGTTTCCGCAATTTTTAAATCGTGTTAGAGTGAAACCGTGTTGTAAGAAGCTGCGTTATAGGAGGGATACCTGTATAGATAAAATTGTTGATTTAGTATATTTTTAATATATTAGTTTAATAAAAATTGTTAACTTTTTAATGAATTACAACAAAAAGTAAAGTAAAAGTTACGAAATAAAAAGAACTGCGAATGACACCTATCACTGTATCTGCTAGTCAGCAATACTTTTATTTTTGTACTGAAAAAATATAAGAGAAGTGCTAATAGACGAAGTTTTTCAATGAAAACTTTTTTTATTGTGAAGACAGCAAACTGATTCCCATCTTTTTGTGCCACGGCCACAAGCTTATATTCGAACTTCTTTAATTTTTTGACAATAAATGAAAAAAAAAAATTAATTAAAAACTTATAAAAGTAACAGTATTTGATAGTTTTAATTTATTTTAACCGTTGATTCAAATAAATAATATTATTTAATATGAATTTTGACATTATAATTTGATTTTTTCATGTTTTAAGTTGTTTACCGTTTTTCATGAAATTAATATAAAAATATAAATAACAATTAATAATTTATTATAAATGGATGTGTAACGAAATTTATATATTCCATAAATTTTGATAAATATAATTATACTAATATCTGTTTCAGAAATTACAAGAATTTTTTTCAAAATTATAAGATTTAGTTCATGTAATTACAATAAGTATCGTACAAAACATTAAATATTTAATCATTTTTATTGCTATTTTTTTAAAATTTGCGTTAAACATAATTTTGCATAATAGATGATACGTAAAATTTTATTTAATTCAAATATTTTTCATTAAATTTTGGTATTTCCTTCTGTATAATTTTTGTAATTTTCAAACTATCTAAATTTTGGACTCAACTTCTATTTTAATAAATAGTGCTTTTTTTTGTTTTGATATTGTTAAATATTGGCAAATTTACGAATAAAATTATTTATTAAAAGTATAATTTAATAAATATATTTATAAGGAGTCCCTAGATAACAACATGATCTTGATTTGCAATAATGATATCATGTTAACTTATATTATTATAGTACAATTGGTTAATGTGTTCATTAATGCTATTTTTTGAACTTCTCTGTGGAGTTAAAACTATTATAAAGTATATAGCTCAAACATGTAGTAGATAAAAGCTTATACCTTCAGGAAATTCAAACATGCATCTTGATAATCTTTTATAATATAGAACTAACTTTTTTTTAAAATATTTAGATTTCGGATAGGAATAATTTTATGTAGATGCTGCCATGTTATCTTAAAGTTCTGTAAGGGAAGTCTTATTGAGTTCAGATTTTGGTCGATGATTCTAATAATCTTAGAAAATAGCATATTAAAACTGAAACGTCCTTCCTCTTGGTGATCATGTCTTTGACTGTTTAAAACACAAAATTTTCTTGGCTATTTTTCTAAAATATTTATTCAGAATAGAAACAGTTTGACATTTAGAACAAGCATGTGTCATAAATTATTATTATTATTTTCATTTTAAAAATTATTTCTTTGTAATTTCCTGTTAAAAGAAACTTTTTCTGCTTCCCTTATTCTCTGATTAAGGGATGACATTCTTTGCTTTAGATAGTCACTTTCCGAATACATAATTTCAGTACTGTTATTAATAGACTGGTAGACTGAATAATTTTCATTCTTCCTAAGAATTAAAAATAATATAAAATTAGTTAATTTAAAATTTTGTTTATAATAAATAATTTTACATTTTATATACGATGGTTATAATTATCTTCTAATGAACGATATCATTTTTATCGAAAACTACGATAATTAACATCAACGACAAAATAAAAATTAATGAATTTAAAGATTGTTTTAACGAAAAATAATAACAACAATAATAATAAAAAGTTTTAAATAATAAATACTGTAAATGTTGAAATTTAATATGTAATTACTTGGAACGATCATTATTATTCTTGTTTTCTTTTATAAATAAAGGAGACATTAGAAAATCTGAAAAATTTATGAGAAATATTTATTATTTATAAAAATTTATAATATTTATAAAATTTCAGTCGTTGCTGTTATTTTAAAATTAAAAATTCGATAAATCTTGTACGTAATAGATGTATAGCTCCGAAACACGTTTCTTTACTGTAAGCTTCATGTTAAAATGTCATCTGAGCGGTACATCACTTTTATAAAAATATTATGTTGCAGTCTCTTCCGATCTAAATTTAAATAATTTTTATTTTTGTATATATACTTGATTATTCGTGTCTTTATTAACCCTTAAAAGACTTTTGTATCCTATAGGATACACAAATTTTCAACTTTTTTTTTAACATCAATTTACAGTAGAACAAAGAAATGCTAAACATTCAAACTGCCCTCTACTGGACAGATAAAGCACAGCTAGAAGAAACTAT
>WUQG02000927.1:0-12361 GCA_011317285.2 Androctonus mauritanicus | reverse complement strand
GTCCTCCAGAGTGGAAAGCCGAAGCGTTTCCACGCGGCCAATCCGGCTGACAATATAGTGGAATTATTTCAGTGGCCCCAAGGGCTGTTTATATTCCTATGGAGTTGGCCATCAGTTGAAGAATGAGATTAAATAAATTAGATATCAATATAACAATATCAGTAACATTTTTTTTGTCAACAGATGACGCCACTTTCCATTCAGGAAAAACACTAAGTGGCAGGGCGAAACAAGGCTTTCCAAAGGCTGCCCACCCGTGCGGAGGGGTCAGCCGGATTGTGGAGAACGGGGATCGACGGGCCGGGCCCGGACCCCATGAAAAATATTTTCAAAGGGTGGGAACCGAGGCTCGAACCCGGGTCCTCCAGAGTGGAAAGCCGAAGCGTTTCCACGCGGCCAATCCGGCCCATATTCAAATATTTGAAACCCATCGAGTGGATAACTGAGTGGCAAACAGTTCCTGTACTATCGTCTTCATTTTATTTTTCACGCTGCTTTCTATTCTATTGGATGCTAAGGATGGGCTATTCTAAAGCTCACCACAGATAAACCATTTCCTTTTCAGCTTCAGAGTTCAATCTCAGATATTCCTTCCAGATTTTTCCCAGCTGGGCCAAGACTTCCTGAAAATATCCTGAATTCTATTCATCATCATCATCATCCTGACTAGTAACCTCGTCATCTCGTCCTAAAAAAAAAAAAACTTGTCTTGATGTAGCAGGATGGCTTGTTCCTGTAAATACTATGTCTACATCTATTTTTCAGCTGGGCCGATACTTAATGTTCGGGTATACTAAGTAGCTTTCAGAGAGATGACATTTATGCCAAGGCGTTTCCGTATCGACATAGTTGCCCATGTGGTTGCAAGTCGATGTCCCACGTGGAATGGGTGAAATAGGCTTGAGCAACCTGGAGTAACTCGTTCTGGGGCTCTGAATTGAATGTGTCCTTTCTGAGCTTCGTTTGGCTTTCAATAGCGGAGTCATGCCGAATCCGAATTGCTCCAGATTTACTATTCCAGTCGGCCGGATTGGCCGCTTGGAATAGTAAATCTAGTACGCTTCGGCTTTTCGCTCTGTAGGACCTGGGTTCGAGTCTCGTAACCTACCTTGAAAATGTTTAACATGGAATCCGAGCCCAGCTCGTCGATTCAGTCCTCCATAATCGGACTGATATCCTCCGCAGGGAGGGCACCCTATGGAAGGACTTGTTTTGTCTCATCACTTAGCATTCTTCCAGAATGGAAAGTGATATCATTTTTTGACAAAAAATGTGTCCCTTCTGAGTCTCATTTGGTTTTCAATAGAGGAGTCCTGCAGCGTTCGAATAACCCGGCCGACTTACTCCGGATTTACTGGTCCCAGACATTGTCCTAGTAAAGAAATTTACTCATTAGGACAGATAGAGCATGTCCATGCCTATCCCTTGCCGCGAAGGCTGTTTTGAGGTTCGAACGCCCAAATCCCTATGGGTCGGGATTTTTTTAATGTGGCTTTATACTAGACTGCAGGGCATTACGGTGTTCATATGGCCTGCTCAACTTCTGGTGACACCAACCATCAGGTGGACAATGAGATTCAACGAACTGGACTCCAACCTCATTTGAAAGAACTCAGGTGTGGGATCCAGAAATTGAATCCGGATTTTCCAGGATGGAAGCAAGCATGTTTCCACTACGATCATCGGGCCAACCTACGGGTGGGGATAATTTTTTGATAACAAATGTCACTACTTCCCATTCAAAGAGTAAAAAGTACTCTCTGAGTGGAAAGCATGGATGGTGGAAAGTAGTACAGTACTCTAATATTCTCTTAGTATTTAGAATACTTTTTTTAGTCAACAGATGAAGCCACTTTCCATTCTGTAAGAACACTAAGTGCGGGGTGAAACAAATCCTTCTACAGGCTACCCACCTCTGCGGAGAGGTCAGCCGGGTTGTGAAGAACGGAGATCGACGGGATTTCCGAACCTCCTAATAAAAATTTCCAAAGAGTGAATTTTCTACTCTGGAGGACCAGGTTTGAGTCTTAGTCCCACTCTTTGAAAATATTTATCATGAGTCCGGGTTCGGCATGTCGAGCCCAGTCCTCTACAATCCGGTTGACCCTCCGCAGTTGTGGGAAGCATGTAAAAGGGTATGTTTCTCTCCGCATTAGTATTCTTACAGAATGAAATGTGTTGTTATATGTTGATAACAAAAAGACCTTACCAGGTTGTATGCATCTTCTAGGGAGCGTAGAAATGAAAGCACCGAATGGAAAGCAGGCGTAAAACCACAGGATAAAAAGCTTATGGGCCTGTTTTCATCCCGCCATGTTAATACGCATTAGAATGGAAAGTGGCATCATCTGTTGACAAAAAAAACTAATGTTGCATATGGTGTCACAATGATATCATGTGATCATTCAAAATTCGATCAATACAACAAAAGTCTGGAAATATAAATATGCATTTTCGTTGCGACCTCAAAATACCCATTCCCTGGGCGATGTTGATTTAGAGTACGCTATGTTACCTGTATGATCACAGGAAGTTTGGTCCCTATAGGTCATATAGTGTGAAAGGCATAGGGAATAGTTAATAAATATTTCATTTTATATACAGTATATATATATATAGTTTATGTTGAATAGTATCACAATAGTAAATCTATTGAAAATAATTATCTAAATTTAGATATATACAGTTGAAAGTATAATTCATATTAATATTATTCATTAGGAAAAAATCATAAAAATACTATATTAAGGAAGATAAAAATTAAATATAGCACATTTTTATTTCAGATGACTTATAGGAAAAATTTAAAACTTTTATAAGAAAAAATAAATAATTAAAGAAAAGTAATACTATACGCCTAGTTTAATTTTCTAAATGAATTTTCAGCTAGATGAATTGGAAAATGTACATATAAATTTCCAGTTTATAATTTCCATTAATAAATTTCTAATTAAATCGTTAAAATTTAATTTACGCTTGTTTTTTAATACTTTTAAGCTATTTATTTTAGAAAATGCATTGTAAAATTCTTAAATACTAATAAATTCAAAATATTTTGATACGATTAGATTAACTAAACAGTTTAACTCAACACTCCTCATATCTAAAATAATTTTTTAAATGTTTTAACAGAAATATTCGAAAAAATAAAACAATGCATAAATTCGTTCAAAAATTTCTTATACATAAAATATTTTTTTGTAAAATTAAAATTTAATTTCCAGGAATGTGAGAAAATCGTAGAGAGACGGAGAATGTATGGATATTAGAAAAATTATATGTAGCAAGTTAAATACGATGGATAGATTTACATAAATTCAAAATCTTACGTTACAGTATGATATAAGTCGCCGTCTAAACTTATATGTTTTCATACTGATATACAATAGAGTATACAATATTGTAATTTATTTAGAAATAAGCGCATATTTCGAGAAAAATTTAGCTTGGATTATCTTAAGATTCTTTGGTACCTACTGTATAACTGACGTTAATAATTACTGGATTCGCTGTACAGGGTTTAGATTAATTTTGTTATAAATTATAAAATTAGATACATTTATACAACATAAATTTACACATTATGCCACTTAGTACTCTATTGAATGGAAAGTGGCGTCCGTCCTCTGCTAACATAAAAAAAAAAATACGTAAATTTACACATGATCGTTAAACACGTCGAAAGTTCCTGGTTCCGAAACATCAGACTTATTTAATCTTTGATGTGTTTATGTAAATGTCTTTATGTATTATTAAGTCTTTGATGTGTGATGTATTTTTATGTTCATAACGACTATGTGTGTTATGTGTTTTTAAGTTTATGCCGTAAAAATGTATCTGATTTTTTAATTAATTTGATTAACATCTAACTACATTATAGTATATCCGGTAATTATTAATTCCAGTTATATAGTAGCTAACAATGATTCATAAAATAAAGATGGAAATTTTCCGAAATGTAGGCTTATTTCTAATCAAACAAACTCCTTTCAAAATTCCAAAAAACATATGTTTACATCTTATTTGTAAAATTTAATTTTATTATATTAAATCCCAAATTTTCTCTCTTAAAAAAAAAAAATGAAGCATTAACCTATATCTGCACCTATCCCAGTTAATTTCTGTAGTGAACTGAATATAAATGATACGGGGTATAGGCCTTAGGCCTTAGTTTGAAGTAGTTTCTGTCAAGACAGATAGGAAATGTTATCTATTATGAAAACGTGCACGAAATTTCATTGATACAAAATAATGATTTTCTTGAATAATAAATAAATGAATTAACTTAAATATATGCCTACGTTATTTTTACAATCTATTAAATGAATTTATAAACTGTATTTATTTAAGTAAAGAAGGAAAAAAATAATAAAAAATCCAAAAATAAATGAGCAGTTTTCGTTATCAATTAATTACAGTACACGATAATATTTAAATTCTACCTCAAATTATTATAATGTGACTTTAAAAATTAAAAAAAAATCAAGTGATAAGGATTTTACAATTTTTAAAATTCCCAAAATTTTTTACGCGCAATTAAAAAATAATAATAATAATTTTTGTAATTATTAAATTTGCTTACAGATGGCGTTACATGTTAAAAAAGCAAAGTTGATGTTTAGACTTCAACAGAATGTTTAGTTTTATAATTTTAAATGATTAAAGCATATTGACGTAGAACTTTCTTAATTTTTTCTTTTTTTAATAAAAATATGCCGGATTATTATTATTTTAAAATATATAAGGCACATATACAGTTTTTTTCCGTCTTATATGTACATTAGATATCTAAAATAATGATGTAGTCTATAAAATATATAATAATTTTATGTTAATTCTGTTTATATACTCAGTAAATCTTTAAATTGTATTTTTGTAACGTTTTTTTCACCAAAAAAAATGTAACAACAATGTTATTAATGAAATCTATTATTATTTATAGTATTTCTTGTATCAAAATTTTTATATTCCTTTTAAAAGTATACAAAATTTAAAAAAATAACTGCCAGTTCGTTAGTTAATCAATGAAAAATGGAATAAGACATGTCTTTACAGCTTTCTACGTTATTCGGATAATTATATGCAAATTTATTCTTACAGTTTGTCACATATGAAAGGTGTATATACGTATATAAATTATACGCGCACACACCTTTGACATGTAGCAAATTGTAAGAATAAATTGTCATGGAATTATCTGTTTATATATGCAGTATATTTATTTTAAAGATCCAGATATTATGTATATTAGTGGAGGATCTATGGGAAGCTATACTTTCTACATTTCTGCTATAATCTAGTTTAAAAATAAATATTAATTAATTTTATTTTTAAGATAAAATATAGAAAGAATATAAAAAATATAGCCACTCTAGCCTCTGGTGTATCTTCATTGATATACGTAATATCTAGATCTCTAACGTAAATACACCATATATATAAACATACTTTACTCAAATAATTCATGACAATTTATTCATACAATTTGCTACACGTGAAAGATGTGTGTATATATGTTTATATAAACTGTATGCATATGCAATTTTCATATGTAATTAACTGTAAGAATAAAGTCACGTATGAAAGATTTATATAATGTATGAATATATATACATACACACATCTTTCACATGTAAGAAACTGTAAGAATAAATTGTCATGGAATTATTAAAATAAAATATGTTTATATGTACGATACATCCACATTAAAGATCAGATCTGGTGTATCTTCATAGATATTATATATATCAATGAAGATGCACCAGAGGCTAGAGTGGCTATATCTTCTATATTCTAGCTTAAAAATAAAATTATTTAATCTTTATTTTCAAACTAGAATATGGGGGAATAGAATCGTTAGTTAGTCTAATAATTAAAAAACAAAAAATCATAAATATAAATATAGGCATGATATACATTTTTTATGATATTTTTAGAATTCTCAAAACATTTTTCTGGATATTCAATAGACATTTATTAGAAAGCAAATTAATAAATATGATTAAACAGAAGATTTCCTTGAATAATAAATATAAATAAAGAAAAAGATTGACTCGAATGCAGTATAAAATGAATAACGTGTTTTATTCTTCAAGAAAATTCTTAACTGGTTTCCATATTTTATCCTAATCTTATTTTATATATATCTAGTAATTTTCTAAATAAGAGAAAATATTTAAGATAATTTTGTTTTATTTAAATAGTAGCATGATGCAATATGTTATTATTTAAACTTACTTTCGCATGTTTGATATTCGTGTCAGTTCGTCGATGTTTCAAGAATGCACCTACGCACTGAACACTAATACAAGTTATTTAATTTTCACCATTGATACAGTTCCGAATCTTAATTCTTTTATCCAACCATGTTTTAATTTTTTTTTTTTTTTTTGTCATTAATTATAAAAACAAACTACAGAAAAAACAAGTTCTCCGACAGTTTATTTTTATAATAATAATAATAATAATAAAAGTCGTATCTCCTTACAATTACTTATGCAAAATTCCTCGTTCCATTCTTTCCTTAATTGAATTGGCAAACAAAACGTTAATTATGCAAATAGTTCGTTCTATAAAATTCAAATTAGGTTATATATTCGATTGTTCGATCTGTTTAAATATTCTATACGCATTTATTTTATTATCTAAATAAGTTTTAATAATAATTTTTTAAAAAATTGATAAATGATTTTTAAATAATGCTTACTGATTTATAACCATTGTAGTAGCTCTCTACAACAGGTTTTGCAAAGAAAAGCAAAGAGATTTACGAGTTGTTGTTTTGCCGCAGTATATAACATAATTGCATAACCGAACAATGCCGTTGCAGTACAGAATTCGTGTTGAATTGTATAAAACTTGTTATTTTGACCCGTTTGTCTCCATTTATTAATTCTGCCTGTAAATCTGCCACGAGTTAATCCGTCTCGGAACGTAACACTTTCTATATTATTGAAATACAAACCTAAATCGAAACGACGCCATTTTTGCACATTTCGGAATGAGATATTGATTCCATAATTTAACGAATAACTTAAATAATAATATTACGGCTTGCAAATGCAATAAAAACAGCGAAAGATAAACTTCAGTATTACAAAGTTGCAAGCTTCTATAAACAAAGGTGTGTGTAGCACGGTTACTATCATATTTAAATTTTGATGAGTAACGTAATAGTTTTGTTAAAAAGTATGGACGAACAAGTAAAATGAGAGTCGAGGGGTTACGGATGAATATTAAGTGAAAGTACTTAAGGTGATATAAAATAGTAAAGATGTTAATAGGAACAGGTTTATTTATATTGCTGTTTCGGGTATCTTGAGATATAAACAGAAGTGGTTAGACGGGAATTTGCTACTTCTTCATTATTCAGAGAGTTCTACATCAAAAGAATTTCTGATTGGTAAGAATTAAACGAAATTTTGGTATTTATAACGTTCAACTGCCCTTTTTTTTTCCTTCTTTTTCTTTTTATTATTATTATTATTTAAAATTTTTCAAAAGAACTTTTCTCAATACGAATTCTGAGAATGGGTTTGAAAATGGTATCTATTGAATCGGGCAGTCTTTTGTGAATATTCCTCTCTTTCATTGTATACTTATTCATGACTCTCCCCTTCTACCAGACTCCAAAAATGGGAGATGGCCCGTGACGAATGTCGCGACCTTTCGCCTTGGAGAGACCCGAGTTAGTATTGAAAATGGTTCCGAAAAATCGTCAGGAGCACAAAACAATATTGTGGTTTCTGTCTGTAGTTCGGCAATGAAAAATTATCACCATAGCCGTATCAAGGGGGAAAATGTCACCCATTTTTATTTAAGTAAATTTTTAACTGCTTTACGCTTTCAAAAGCGTTAAAGCAGTAAAAGCGGGATGGGTACTTTTACGGCAAATTTTCTCACCGCTTAGAAAATCAGTCCATTGGATTGATGACTCAAAATTCGCTTCAAGCATCAAAATCTTTAATTTATAGCATTAAAATGAAAATTTCATACTGGATTAAAGGATTATGAGTTATAAATTGCTTATATCTACGAGTAAAGTATTAAAAGAATGGTTTATTTTGGTCGAGCGTAATCGAGAATAACTCTTATTTTGTCTTTTATTTAATACAATGCTAACTATAAAACATTTCCTCCTACCGTGGGAGGTATCTAGTACGTTAAAAACCCTCGAGGCACACGTATGAAGTGGGTCATAAGTAAGTTCATTAGAACTCAAAACTTATAAAATTTAACTTGTCGTCGAAAATAAAGCCATTTAAACTTTATATTTTCCGTTAAATAGGTTTAGACACGACGCATTTATTATTATTTTTTTTATTAAATCAAAATTCTATGTTTATTGACCTGAAACAGGTGAGCTTAATGAAAACTGATTAGACTGATAACTTCACTTTGTAGGATATTTGATTTTAATCACCTCTTTCTTGTAGACTTAAAAAAAAATGTTGTCGTCCTTAAAATAATTTTTGTCAGCGACTTTGTATTTTTTTTTCTACTCTTTACTTCTTAAGATTAGCAACTGTTTACTATTCTTCGCGCGTGTTGCAAAATGCCATAGCGACTTTAAAAACTCGCTACAGTTAAAAATTGGAACACTTCCGTAAATTTCTCTTTCTATTACGCTAAAGGCGTTGAAGATGTCATTCGGAGGGACTGTTTCTTTATATTATTAATTCACGAAATATTATCTTTATTCACGAAATATTATCTTTATTCTTGCCAACTGAAAGAGGAAAATTATAATGTTAAATATTCTTTTGCATTTTTTTCTGGAGGAGTAACAAGAAGTCGAAATAAAAATTGGTTATTTTGGGGGATAAGAAGAAGTACAAGTAAAAATACGTATACTTGAAACTTGTTTAAAAACCTGTGCAGGTAGAAAATAGGAATGAATAATGCTGGGATGATGAGCTCATTAGTTAATATAGTAATAGTTGTACATGTACTATAAAGCATGCAAATAATAGTTAGCCAGGTAAAGAAATAATCACTAATTCCAAGTGTCATCCCACATGAAAGCGGTTTTGAGTAATTGGGCCAAGGTGTGTGTTCCCATCCATTAATACACTGTGGGTGTCTCCGAACGCTTTACACCCACGCATCTCGCTATCTGTCCTCGCAGCCCTTTACGGAAGTTGCAACGAATATGCATTTATAAATCGCAATTGTGCTGTCATTATTTATTTTTTTTTTCTTTTTTGCTTTCCGTTGAATGAGCTACTGTTTAACAAGGAAGTGGCAATAAATTTATTTCATTTTTAATATTCAAAAACTTTTATTTAAGAAGAGACAGACGTTTCATCCTTCGTTTTTTGAATGAAAAAGCGCTACTCGAGGAAAAATATCTTTTCTCGAAATCGCTTAATCGGCTTATTTTCGCCTTAAAACCGCCATTCTAGTTGCCGTTGCTGTAGGCCTAGATATATATTTCACTCCCTACAGAAAGGCGATATAGATACTACGCATATTATTAAAAAAACTCGTTCTTCTCTCCGAGTAGCACCCTTGACTTCAGTGGCAATATATTAACCTAAATCGATACTTTATAAATTTTGTTATCAGTTTTAGAAAATATATTTATAAATGTTCTTAAAAAAATCAATAAAAATCTGCATAATTTCGAAAGCAAATAATCAGTACATCTACCTTATTATAGCTGTTTGCAACAAAAATAATAAAGTTATGAGGTCATATTTAAACAATAAACGTAAAAAAACGCAATATGGAATTATTTAGACCTATAAATAACGCGTAAAAAAAGAATTCGTTACATATCGATAAACAATGGGGCATTACTTAATATTCTTTGCTTTCTGATTATAAATTAAATTTGATTTTCTTATTATCGCAATTGAAATCGTATAAAAACTTTTCCATTAAGAAAATAGTAAGACAAACTCTTTACGTATAAAAAAAAAAATATATCGAAATAAAAGTAAAATAAGAGTTTTTATTCGCGGCAAGCGATTTTCGCGTATAGCGAATTATTGAAAATTTCGAATGGCCGCCATCTTGTAATGCAATCTCGTAGAAACTTCAAAATTAATAGACGTGCTCCTTATTATCCAAGTTAAGTTATATTACAAAATTTGGATATACTGAGATATTTTGCGGGCAGACAAACGGTAAAAGTGATTACACAATACCACATTTCTCTAAGAAGTGATAAAAATACATTATAAAACATATCAAATTCGAGCAAAACAGCATGAAAAACTTCGTGTAAGTATTGATTTTTGAAAAGAGAAGAAAAACGATATGTGAGAAGCCAGATTGTCATTCGATCTTCTCAGACCTTAGGCATTCTAGCATTCGATATCTTTTTTTTTTTTTTTTACTGCTTACTTTTCTTAAAATTTCGAATAATTAATTTTTTTTTCGGGTCTCAAACATTTTTTATACGCTTTGGACACTGTGTCTATTGTGGCTAATGGATAAAAGGGCTTTGTAGAGAAGTATATTAGCAAGATTTGATGTAAATATAAAAGAATAACCTTCCAGCGCGACAGCAAATGAATTTTAAAATCTTCACGTAAGATTACATGTCAAAATCCTGAGCTGTAAGTTTTTGTTACTGCTAAACAGACCTATGCGAGTTTGGTTTTACTTTTCAGTATTGCATAATAAGATTCGTAAAAATAAAAATAAATAAATCAGATCTGGTTATTAGCTTGTTTGAAAAATTTATTCCGTAGATAAAATATATTACTTAAATTTAAGAATTAGTTTGATCATTGATTTTAATTTAAATAAAAACAAAATTTAAATGTTAATCATAAGTTATGGTGTACATAAATATTCAAAACTAATATTTTAATCTACAACTTAAATAGTAATAGTAGTAGGTCTATTAAGAGAAGAAACTAGTACATCGAGTTTTCTTGGCTCCTAATAAAAGTAAATGGCGTTACTTTAGTTTTTATCTGTCTTCGAATATATATACTAATGGTAGATAATCGATTTAAAACCAAATATAAATTCGTATTTAAAAACAAATCGATTAAAAATTCATCCGTTCATTGCCTTTATTGAGAAAAATTATCTCGCCGATATGTATTTTGTTCTTCTATGTTAGAAAGAGGGCAACATATTGTTTGTTTTTTGTATGATTTCATGTAATATATTTTTTAAAATATGTAGTGGTGTCATTAATCGGTGATTTTTTTAATCCAATATTTAAGCCAACGATAAAATTTGGTGTGACGATTAGGCGATCGCCTGTTGAACTATAAAATCTGTACTAGGCCTAATGATACAATCGAATTATCTGAAAATATTAAGAATTTTTGATGAAATTTTATTGAAAAATATGATTTTTCCAGATTTAATGGGTCTGGCAGTGCATTATTAGCTAAACAGAAGCATTCACTTCTTCTTTAAAATCATTTAAACCAATTTTTGATCTCCCATTCCTAAATGTTATAAATGGTACATGAAATGGATCCATTTATTCCATTAAGGTCAGTAAGGTAAATACATTAAATATTAATGGATATGAATAAAATTCGCATTCTTGTGATCTATCAGAGAGCCAAATGCTGAAAATGATACGGAATCAGCGTTACTGATGTAGTAAGAACAAGGATGTTTACATATTTTGAATAATATCTCGAAAAAAAATATTATCCGATTTGAATGAATTTTAGCCATATTATTGGAATCTACTAGAACATCGACTGTACTTAAAATCATCGAAATATGATTATTATTATCTCACAAGTCAGTAATACAATTTTAAATTTTCTGAGCAAAAAAGATGTAAAATCGAACGATGATAATGGTCATAAAATGGAAGAATCGCACTTTTCTAACTTATTCTGTACGAATATTTGGAATAATTATACATAATATGAACGAAATCTCTCTAGAATAAAGTGATATTCTTAAGATTAAAAATTCGATGCGCTTCATTGCGGTTTAGCTGAGAAAAGTATAATTATTATTCGATATCCCACAATGTACGACGTAAATATTATATACAAGCTTATAAAAGCGGGATGATTTTTCTCATAAAATGCATAGCCATAAGAACATTCGACACATATTCGTTTCATTTTTTGTTCAAATCATCGCATATAACTTAAATGTTCATCTGTTTCATGACCTGTCATTGAATTTACGGCCATATTCCTTCTCAGTCTACAGAAATACGATCGGTTAGTAAGCTTCTAAATAAGCCGTTTTCCTCATTTCCTATTAGTAAATGAATCACACAGTTTGCTTAATTGAATGCACAAAAGGTCGAAAGTTCAATGCGATGCAGTTTTATATCAGAATATGTTAAAGTGTGCCTTGCATGATTAAACCGAATAAGAAAGAATCCACCTACTCTTTATTATATAAACATATATACTGG
>WUQG02000916.1:0-12361 GCA_011317285.2 Androctonus mauritanicus | reverse complement strand
TTTCTAAACTTTCTTATTTTTCCTAATTTCTTCTCTTTTATACACTTAATTTGTGGAGGTTTTCCTGGGACCTCACACATAATTCTATAAACTTTTTCGATGTAAAATATAATTTATATATATGGAAAAAAAACTGTAATTAATATCAGATTTTAATTTTTAAATATCAAAAAAAGAAATGTTTTTAATCTGAAATGTTACTGATTCAAATTTAACAGTTAATGAAAGAGAATATGTACGCTGACCTACATTAAACATTAAAAAGATCTCTTCAAGGTTATCTGCTGTCACCGATAGAAGATATAGATAATATCCATGAGATCCAATACAAATTTATATAAGCTTGTACAGAGGCTTGCATATGATTGTGATCAGTTTAAGGTGAGTTACTTTTTTAAACATTGCTTCAGTGAATTGTTGTTGTAATGTGTTTTTTCTAATATATTTTATTAAAGAAGGTTTATTGTAGATTTGAATGAATTTATTATAGAATGGAGAAGAAATCGCACTATAAATATGTGAATGGGGTAAAGATGCCAATATTATTTTCGGAAGAATCCTTTCGTTCGGCGTTAAATTACAAAGCTAAATCTGGTGACGTGTTTATTGTTACCTATCCAAAATGTGGCACAACTTGGATGCATCATATAGTTTTGTTGATTGTTCGTAAAGGAAAATTGTCGGAAGATCCTTTAGATTTTTTCTTAGGCTGTCCATATTTAGAAATGATTGGATCAGAATATATCGAGATGTCAAAATCTAGCGTCATGAAAACTCATTTTCCTTATTTCGCTGTGCCATATTCGGATGATGCCAAGTATATATACGTAGCCAGAAATCCAAAAGATTGCATTGTGTCGTTCTATTATCACATGAAAATATTGCCAATGGATCAGAAAGAATTCGATTTTGACAAATTTTTCGAAATATTTCTTGAAGGAGAATTATATTACGGAGATTACTTCGATCATCTTCTCGAATGGTATAAACATAAAAATGATAAAAATGTTTACTTCGTTACTTACGAAGAGTTGAAAAAAGACATCAGAAGCCACATAAGAAAAATTGCCAAATTTATCGGAGAAGAGTACCACAAATGCATTGAGGAGAATCCTGAAATTTTAGAAAACATAGTTAAATACAGCAGTTTCGAATATATGAAGAAAAGCGTTAACGAATCGATGGATATGTTTTTAAAGGGAGATGAAATTTTCGTTAATAGAGATTTACCTTCTAGTTTGATTAAACTGATGCAAAATATTAGTGACAATAGAAAAGGTGGAGGAAGTGGAGCTTTTGTGAGGAAAGGAATCGTGGGAGATTGGAAAAGTCATCTTAACGAAGACCAGTTAAGAAGATTAGAAATGAAAATTACTGAAAAGACTAAAGATAGTGATGTTATGAGCTTGTGGAAAGATATTTAGGGTGCATTCGTAAGCTATCAATGAGTACGAAAATATATTTATAAGAAAATATATATTTTAAATATATTTTTATTTTATTTATTTTCATACCAATAGGTATGAAAGTATTTCATAGATCAATATGATTATTGCATTATACATAAATCGATTTGTTTATGAAAAATGATTTTTAATTTACATGTTAGTCTTCTTTAATTATGCTTGATTTAAGAACATTCACAAATACAAATTTCTGATATTATTATAAATTAATGCAGTTGATTTTAAAATTTTTATATTATGCGTTTTTACATATTTTGGAAATTCCAAAAATTTATAAAAGAATTTTTGTGAAAGCTATATAATGCTTAATCTATGTTAACTAATATAAATGAATCTTCCTACAATAAATTAGTATAAATAAATTTTGATTTTAATCTAATATATATAAGAAAAATGATTGAATGTTCATTAATTTAAATGTATATGAGAAAAGAAGCAATAATTTATAAAAATACTTGTACTTACAGATCCATAAACACGTTTCGCATTGATTTAGAACTGACAAGGAGAGGTGGCGAAATGGAATCCACCGATTTTGATGATACTTAATATGGTTGTAGAGCAGTGGTTCCCAACTTTTTTTTGGCCATGCTCCTTCACCTTATCTCTAAAATCCTAATGCCCCCCTGTGATACACCGGCGAACTTACAGCTATCGAGGCCCGTGGCGGAAGTCTCCCTGGGGCCTCCATAATTGGAATGATCATATGGATTCGCATGGCTAGAGGGGTGGAAAACTGCTCATATCTTATAAAATTTATCATAAGCGCCTCTAACATTAACTTTTAAACATAAACACGACACATTTATACGTAATCATCATTCCAGAATACAAAGTCCCTTTTTATATTCGTACATATAGGTATACATATTTAAAACTTAAGTTTCTTCGAAAGCCCCTCTGATCAGAGACCCGGGGTGATCCGCCCCTTCCGCCTTTGGTACACCACTGTATAAAGTACGTTCATGTGATAACTGATTTGTTACCACATAAACATGTAACCAAACTATGATAAATATGTAAGTAATATATATATATTCAGTATGCTGTATATATTACTATTTGTTTTTATCATTTATCTAAAAATAGTAAAAATATGCTTTCCTATAAACAAATGGAAAGCTAAGCTAAAGAAAAGCTAAGAAAATATATATAATTTCTAAATCAAGAGTGAAGAATAATCTTGAATCTCTTCAAAAATACAGTATTGCGCTAAATATAGTTACGCTGTCCTCTAAGAAAACTGAAGCTTAACAAGTTTAAACTTCGAATATGCAGTATATTTACATAAATTTAAATGTACTAAACTTTGTTACATATTATAAATAACATCATAAATAAACTTTGTTGCAGATTATATCTAAATAATGCACTCAATTATCCATGTCCGATAAAACAGTGTAGATGTATTCATAACTAATGTGTTAAGGACATATTTGCATTATGTCCATAAATGTGTAGCTATTGTAATGTCATCCAAATTTTAAATTTGGTCAAAATCGAGCAAGTGTGAGATGATGATGAAAAACTACGCTTTTTATCGAATTTCTGCGATTTTAAAACCAAGTATTTCGATATTTGTAATTTGAAATCAAAATTTGATTAATTTTTTCGTATTAAACAATTCTGTCCAATATAAATTTTGAATTAATAACATTTAACCCGTAACGAAAGTCACAGCCAGCTGAATGATTTTATCCATGTTTAATAATGACCATTCTTTAAGAAAGATATGTCAATGATTACTTGGTTTAGATGGATTTAGAGTCACAGATATATCTATGGATTCCTGACGACTGCTTTCAGATTTAAATTTAATTTATTAACAAAATTCAAGCAGTTCAAGAGTGAAATTCATCTTAATAATACTTTTGGAAATTTCTATAATAAACGGGATTTAAATAAGGTTTTAATCGAAAAGATGATAAAGTACATTCCAAATCACAAAAGGTCTGTATAAATGTCTCTACAAATTGGTTCTAATGATAAATAAAATGATAATAAGTAGATGTCGCCATGTTTCAGAAAGCATTCTTGCAATGAACACGCTATGTATGACATTTTTTACATAATTAATACACTTAATATGCATTTCTGTTAAAGATGATTTCCGAAAAAGTTGTGACTCTACTATAAACTTTTCATCTAAATATGCCTGTAAAATATTTAAAATTATTAAGTGAAATTTAAAGAAAATTTGTCGAAATCCAGCCAATATTGATTATGGAGATTTTTCTAATAAATATATACTTTTTAATCATTTACTCGAACTACCCATACTTAAAGAAAAAAAAAATGTTAGATTGACCTCGATCGACGAAAAATACGAAACCTGACAAAATCAAAGTAACAAATGATTGTTCAAATTCACCTTAAGGGGTGTTTTTTTGAAAATATTCTACGTATGGCTTAAAACCAAAGGTCGAATTACAAAAAAATTTATAAACCTAGCTCTTGGCATAAAGTTTCTTACATAATAATTTTCTTGGAGATAACATTCGAATGACAGACACGCGAAAGATACCCTTAAGCCAGTTGAGCTACTGCCAATTTCTATCAGCCTACAACTCAAAATATGAGAAAAATATTCCAGTTTTTAAAATGATTTAGAAAGATTTACATGTTTAAATATTTATAACTTGTAGATAATTAGTTTAAAAGGAAAACAAAAAGATATAAGTTATAACTTTTTCGTCATTCCATCAGACATCTACATGTATCCATTTGGCGTTACATGGCAACATTTGCACTATATAACAAATTATGCTTTCCACTAAAATATTTGGATCTCCATCTATTTCATAAATTATTTTTTCCTTTCACTTGACTAGTTGTTAGTTGTAAAATATCTCAAGAACCAAATATGGTAGATCATTGAAATCTCAGATCATCCAAAGTATAACGTATGTTTTTAATTTTGAAGTTTCTACTTGTTCGTTACGCGCTCGTTCCAAGCGTAACAAAATCGATATGTTTGAAATTACGATATTTTTCGATATCCGAAATTAATTGTAACAAAAAAAAAAACAAAAAATATTACATAGTATGCCTAGGGACTATTTCATATAGGAAATTATGTAGCAATGTTTGTCTGGCGCTCCAGAATGTATTTTGAAATAAGATACTATATAAAACTTTTTGTATGTCCATAAAGAGTAGGACAAAATGAATATAACATAAGCGTTACCAATTTAGCACTAGTGTTTAACTTAAAATATTAATGCCTTAGCCAGCCTTTGCATAAGATTTTCCGAAAAGAATGAAGATAGAGTGAAACTCGATTATTCGAATGGGTTTTTTTTTTGGTCAACAGATGACGCCACTTTCATTCTGGAAGAATACTAAGTGGCGGGGCGAAACAAGCCCTTCCATGGGCTGCCCACACCTGCGGAGAGGTCAGCAGGATTGTGGAGGACGGGGATCGACGGGCCGGGCCCGAACCCAACGATAAATATTTTCAATGGGTGGGATCCGATACTCGAACCCGGGTCTTCAGCGTGGAAAGCTGATGCGTTTCCACGCGGTCAATGTCTTAATACAGACATTTTTTCGGACTTATATTTTCCAACAGCTGCTGTAAAAATCTCATCAACAAAATTTTGTTAAATTAAAAATATATAAAAAAAGATAGACACTATTATACATAAATAATTATGCAACAGAATAATATAAAATTTTGTAATTTCGATTTATAATATTTTTTAATGAGACAAAAACCTTAAAAATTTTTTTAACTTCCAGAAATTGTTTTTATAATGGAGCAATTTGTCATAATTTTTGTTTCTTGTGATATTAAAGAACAATTATTATTGGAAAGATATCAGAAACAATTTCTTTTGAAACTATTGATAAAACAACAAAAATCAACAGTTGTGAAAAATTTGCAAAAGTATATATTTTTATACATAAATTAATAATTAATTTTAGTTTCTAAGAAAAAATTGAAATCGAAATAATTTCGAGCCAAAGTGTTGTAAAAATAACAAGTTGTAACCCATTTTGCTCAATATTTTTACTACATTGATGTATTGTTTTGCTATATTTAGCTAAGATACGACGCAATTATTGATGGATTGAATAAATTCCTAGTTTTTTTTATTCCTTGCTGAAATTAATATATTATAGCAGAAATGACTATATTTTTATATTTTCAAATTAACGTATAAATTAGTTTACGTTGATCCATTAATACTTTAAAACTTTTTCTCCTTAGACGTCGCACAAAGAATGCAAGATGACGTCATTTCCCAATGTGGCGGCCACCGTGAATTAATGTATCATCATCAGAAGAAATTATAAACACGGTTGCTATCGTTTTTCAAATATTGTTGCTTCATCAATATGGACGAACGTACAGAGAAATTAGGGTACAAGCCTCAGAAAGAAGTAATTTATAATAAACTGTTACCATATTCCGTAGAATTAGATACAGAATCTCAGAAACTTTTGTCAGAAATCAAAACAAATTTAGCTAAATCTATTTTACTCCATGAAATAAAGCCTGGAACTGTTCATTGGTTGACAAATTTATCCAGGTAAGATTATGTTGTTTTTAAATTTGATTTTAATTTGAAAATATTAATCTAAAAAAAATTCAGATTATAAATTAGGTTAATAATAATAAAAATATGATTTATTATTTGATTAAGATGATATCTTTAATGTAAATATTTAAAAAATCATAAACACATTTTCTAATAATTAATTATTGATATTTTTTAAAAATCATTAAAATATTTTACTATGATGATTATTGTAAGTTGTAGATATAATCATGATAATGTGATCTTTTATGAAATATAAAAGTAGTCAGCATTCTATTAAAATGAAAAATTTCTCCATAATAAGACGAACAAAATTATCGAAAACGAAACTGGTTTGTTCTCGTTAAAACTGCTGCTTTTTCTCTGTTTTATTTGAAAGTTTAGTTTAAAACTGAATAAATTGAAACTGTTATAGAAGGATGCAAAAAATAAAAAAGATGAAATTAAAAAATATATTAAAATCTTTAATAAGACCCTAAGGATCCAATAAATTAAAATTGCCAGTATTCCTTGATAGTCCATTTCTGCTTTAGAATAAAAATGAATTAAAGATTTGTCATATGATGATTGTATTTTTACTGATTCTAATTAATTGATTTGATATATGTTGTTATTAGATTCTTCCACTTGTATTAATACATTTTTTTTTCACTCAATTAAATTAATTAATTTTTTTAATGCATCAGTTGTTCTTGAATCATATAAAAATCAGCAGAAATGACAATATCTCAGAGTGCTTGATCCATAATTACAACTCTATGAAAGACTTAGCAGATTAAAGTAACAGAATCCACTTATTTTTGTTTTCAGCCATATCAGGTGATTCAATAAGTAATAGTTATATGATATCATTTC
The DNA here is from genome assembly GCA_011317285.2 of Androctonus mauritanicus. NCBI lineage: Eukaryota > Metazoa > Arthropoda > Arachnida > Scorpiones > Buthidae > Androctonus > Androctonus mauritanicus. The sequence continues at coordinate 5,496 of WUQG02000916.1, read as the reverse complement.
TTATAAAAGATTTTACAAATTCTCATATTGTAGATACAGAACCTAATAACAAATAATGTTACAGTTTTTATTTTACCAATTATTATAAATATTTCAAATGGTATTTCATTATCATTTAATGATTTCATAATTAAAACATAGAATAAAATGTTTTTGTCATATTTCTATTGTGTTTGAATAAATAATCATATTATTAATCCTGGTCAAGTTACAAATTAATAAATAAAACCATTAAATAGAACTAAAAATTCTATTTTTAAAATTTTTTGATCTAATAACAAGATCAGCTTCAGTTATGAATTCCAGTTTGGAATAGAATAGTGCCAAATATATTCTATTACATAAAATTGAAATTTTAAATTCAAAATATATGCTAATTTCTATAATATGAATAATGTTGCATATTTTATATATTTGTTTATTAATTTGAATAAAAAGTTCCATATTGTCTTAACATTTTTGAAATATTTTTTATATAAGAAAATCGTAAATTGTATTTGAGCTAAAAATAAAGTAGTAATCATTTAAAGCAAAATTAGTAAGATTTATTTAATGATTTGTCTTGTTTTGGAGAAATTTTTACTCATAAAATTTTTTGTTTATACATTTTCTTTTTTGTTCAAGTACTTTATTTTTTTAAATATTCATCATATAATTTATTTTCTCACAAACTTGCTGTATTATTTTATAAAGATTGTTTTTTTTTTTTAATTTTTAATTAATTAATTAGCTCAGGGCTGTCCAACTTGCAAGTGGCCAAGGGCCGCATTAAAAAAAAAAAAATGCAGTTTGGAGGGCCACATTATAAAATATTTCATATGCAACTTTATCAATGAGTTTTAATAGGTATGGTATACAAAGATAAAACGTGTTTGTATTATTATTATTAAATTAAATTACGGGCCACCAAAAGTGAGGTCGTGGGCCGCATGTTGGACACCCCTAAATTAGCTCATTATACCATACAATAAGTAAGCATAAACTTTTTTTTGTGCACTAAAAGATATGATATTGCAACTAATTTTTTTACATCCTTAAATTTTTAATGGTGATGATAATTACACATTTAAAATGATTTTTTGATGAATTATAATTTTCCCAATAACTTGATAAAATTTCCATATATCAACAACTTAATTTCTAAGCACTTTGGCAGGAAACAAACTAACGAAAAAAAAATAACATTTGTTAAAAGAAGTGTTTTGGTTTTTATTAGTAAACCCTCATCAGCTTCTGAAATTACAAAAATAATTCTATAGAATGTAATTTCAGAAGCTGATGAGGGTTTACTAATAAAAAACTGAAAGCACTTCTTCTAGCAATTGTTGTTATACTATAATAAAACAAGCTCTTTGCAAGTACAATTTTGTTTTATTTGGCATAATGTTTTCGGACTAATGTATGCCCCTCTTCAGTGCCCACAGAAAGCAGAATAAATTAAATAGAACAAAAGAATATAAACTCAGTTACAATGGAATAATAACGTTAATAATTGAAAAATATAAATGATATTTTTCTAATCATAGTATATCAGAGAAGTGACTGTTCATCAATATTTCTTGGAATATTGATGATATATATTTGTCTAATACATAATATTAAAAATCACTGCCAAGTTGGAAAATGAAGCATTGAAATATAGAATGCAATTCAAATACTGTATTAGCATTCAAGAAAATTTCCAAGTGAACTGGTGCCTTTCATATAATCAATGAAAAATACTGCAGCTGTTTTTGGTTTATGTCAATTCTAAAATCCTATGGGTGGGGGATAGAAGGATAGAATTATCTCATTTTCTCATCTGTGTGTCTTTTTGGACATGTCAGACAACAGATAAAAAATTAACTAAATAATGATTTCTTTTTTCCACTAGTGATCTGTCATATTTCTGACATGAATCTCTCACCCTTTCTTGTGCTTTCCTACTCTCTTCTCACTTTGTCTTTCATTCTTCATAAAAATTAAACTTACGAATATGCCCTCTATTACTTTCAATAAATGTAAATAAATTCAACCTATATTTTAATTTATTATTACATAGACTAACATTAACAATAATCTATAAAATTTAAAACCTCAAATTTAAGTGAAATCTTAAAATTAGTAAAAGAAAATGCAAATTTATGAGCAAACTTTAATCCTTTCCATGCTGAAAGATAAAATGATATTAACAAGCCAGCTAATTAAGGCTAATAAATATGCAAAAAATTAAAAAAATCATTTTGCTTAATTTTCATAAATATAACTTATTTTTGCAATTAATTATGTTTTTTTGTTCTTTTTCTAAACAATGTAAATATTTTTTTAAATTTATTTTTTCAGATATTTCCATTCCATATATATGAGATTGTATAAAATATGATTTTTTTAATATGAAGATTTAGTCATTCAACAAAATAATTGCTATTTTTGGATAGTGGCTGATCCTCTGAATAAAACAAGCCATGAATAAAGAAAATCAAACTAAATTAAAAAATAAACTCAATAAAAAAACCAATTAATATATAAAATTTGATTAATGACTATCAACTGATAGTCAAAAATAAAGTGAAAATCAAATAAAAAAAATCAACAATTAATAAAAAAATATTCCTTTAAAATAAAAGGAATTAAACAAAATTTTTGTGTAATCTATAATATTTTTTTAAATTTATCCCAAAAAAAATTAATTTTTGAAAAATTTCAGTAATTAACATTAATCCAAACAACATGAATACAATAATTTAGAATATAGAAAAGAAAGAGGAAAGAAAAGCTAATTTTCCAAAAACTTTTTGAATAAACAAATTTTCATAAAAAACTTTTAAAATAAAAAATTTGGATTCAGAAATCATTCAGGAACCATTAACAGAAACTAATTATGGAACTTTTTGAAAACACTACACACAACTGCAATAAACCAATTAGGACTGGCTAAATTGCAGTTATGAAATTCTATTATTTTGTCCCTGCCGTATATGGCATATGCTGTCAACAACATGCAACAGATTAATAATACAAATATTTAACATGTTAAAGTTACAATGAAAGTAATATCAATAAAAAATTTAATGCAATTTTCAGTAATTACATTCAATTTTATGATTGAATAAAAAAAACAAAAAAAAAGACCAATATCCTGAGGAAAGCATGGTCTTCAGAGATATAACAATGATATGAAAATCAGATAAGTGGCAGAAAAAAACAGATGAGCTAGTTACTGCTAATAATATACCTAGACCAAATATAGATGAAGTTAAGATTTCATTATTTAAAAATTGTTTTTTTAAATGATTTATGTATATATATATAAAACATTATCAATCACACATGCATACCCTAAACAATAGTCTGATATACAAAATAACATTGTTTTTGTGTCTGGTCCTTGTATTTATGTTTGCTAAGTTTATGATAATAAAGAAGACTATAGTGGGCAATCCATGAATTTTTGACATTCTGACAGCAAGGTTCAAACCGAACATTTCTGACTTCTGACAGCAAGGTTCAAACCGAATTCCATTATAAATCAAAGGCTATTTGTATTTGCTGATGAAAGAAAGTAGTGATTTAACTAAAACTAGTCTCAAAGATATAAAAATTTCTAATTACAGAAATATTAAAAGATAAATCAGAAAATTAATATAAAATTTAAATTATAAAAAAGACTATAATATAAACAGGGAACAGAATGAATTAATCTATATTTCTTTATATAAATAAGCATACACTGAAATTTTAACATACAGTAGTTCAATTTTAAATACCAAATATCATTATATTGAAAAATGGAATTACAGGTAATTCTCAGTTTGAGTTCTTTATAAGTTCCTGGAATTGCAAGTTTTCTCAAATATGAAGTTTAAAAAAAATTGAAAATATTTAGCATTTATTTATTAATTATAATAAATAAATGCTAAATATTCATAAAAAAGGAACTTCAAACCATATACATAGTTATGCAACATGGTATGACAAAATTTGTAGCAAAAACTCCATTGCCTGATACAAGATTGGAAAAAACAAAATGACCAATAAAAAAACTGAAGGTGAGCAGATGCATGTGCTCTGGTCAGTATAGATTTACTTGCTAATTATGTAAATAATTTTCACTCTTGAATTGTGCCTAAAGCACTATTTAAGAATGTCACTCTTGAGGCACCATTCAAGAGTGATATAGGTTGTATAAAAGTTTTTTATCATTAATGATGATGGCAAAAAAATAAAAATTTTATAATATTCATATGATATTAATAATTTCTTTATTATAATTTGCTTAATTTTAAGGATTATCTTTTCATTTCCTTAAATAAATAAAACATTGCTTAATCATAAACTACTGATTTTGTTGGTCTTTATTTAATTTTACTATGGTCAAATTGCATTGCTGAAACTGAATTTCTCATTTAATGTTATGTTTAAGAGAAATTAAATCTTGATTTATGAATTCTTACTTTACAATACCACTTTACAAATAAATTAATTTGTAAAATTGAGAACTATCTGTATATATTATGAATTGAAACTGAAAAAAAAACAAAAAAATCAAATATGTCTGGGAAATAAATAGTGATATATTAATAAAAAAGGAAGAAAAATGGTTTGGTTAAATGATAAATTGTTAAAATATTGTCTAAACAAGATTTATCATAAAATCCGATTATAATATATTGTTTTATGTATGTATTTTCATTTCAAATCAGCAATAAAACAGAATATAATTAATTATTCAGAGCATTACTATTGTGGAGTACAAATATTTTAGAAATAAAATTTAATTTATAGCACTTTTGGCCTACAATAATTTTCCTCAATAAATGGGTTAGCATAATAAATAAATGTTAGCTATATTACAATATTTAAAATTCTGTATCATCATAACCAATCACAACCAAAATTTTTAATGCTACCATTTTGCCATAGCTACAAACATTTACATCTAAGAGTAAAAACCACAATAATATTCAAAGGACACAACCCACAGTAACTATAAGATCACCAAGGTATTATATTTAAATAAATTATCAAACATATTAGTACATCATATACCAATATCCATAGTATATAAGCCATAATGATGAATAAATATAATAAAAGTCAATAACTGACTAATCAGTATAAATAAAATTAACAGATAATAAATAATACAATATTAACAATATTTATTATACCAGACCATATTTTATTAACAGAACCTAGTTCTAACAAGTTAATAGTATTACCAATCATAGTTTCTCTCTCAAATAATCTCTGCCATTTTACCTTTAATCAGATCTTCAGTTATTTTGACTAATTTGGTACTATCCCATTTAACAATGGTATCATAGTTTAAGATTCTCTGTGCCAAAGCTGTTTGCTTTAACTTACATTCAATATACGGTGAAACCTCGATAACTCGAACCTCTATTACTCGAATTTTCGATAAGTCGAAGCAATTTTTGTTTCCCGAATGGCCTTCCAATAATATACATTTGTATTCGTCTCTTTAAGTCGAATTTCTATAAATCGAATTATTCG
>WUQG02000905.1:0-12362 GCA_011317285.2 Androctonus mauritanicus | reverse complement strand
GAAGGTAGTAGTAGTAATACTTGTAAAACTAGAGGAAGCCTCAGTGACAAAATATAACAAATTTCAAAATAAATCTCTCCCTTGACAAAATCCTGCGTACGCTACTGGTATATCATACTATTAAAAGATCGAGTTTCTATAACTAATCTATGTATTAATCTTTATAATATGTTATAAAATGCATTATAAAAACGTGAATATAAAGCGAAAGATATGCGAATGACGACGATTATAGAATTTCATTACAGTTTTAAAATGTTAGTGACTGAAATGTCCATATTTGTATAGATTCTGTATAGAAAGATTTTTCATATCGGAGAATATTGAGGACAAATATTTCCCATCCTAAAGCTTTCGATAATAATTTGCCACGAATATTGCTGGCAGTCCTCCAATAGTTTCCTTTAGTTGTTGTAGTATAAATTGCTACGTAAGCTGTAGATTGCGTGCTTAAACTTCATCACCGACGTTTAATAGCCATAAAATTCTCAACATTAAAAAAAAAAAAATAATAGTAATAAAACTGAATGAAATATAACAGAATTTATATTCCGTTTTATTATTCGTTTGCGATTCAATAATCAAAATAGTATATACTTATCCGTAATATTCTTTGAGCAGTTTTATATATTAAATTATTATTATTATTATAGTAAATATAATTTTTATAATTCGAGTATATTTATTTATCAGAAGCGGATGCACCACCACCCAAAGGAAGCGACATTATAAACATCCTTCGAACAATTTTTATGTCGATGCAACTGAATATTTTCAAAATTGGAAATCCTGTTGACTTATATAAAAATCTCAAACGAAGAAGGAAAATTGCTGCTTTTTATGACGATTATGCAGAATTCCAGATCAAAGTAATTATTTTTTATAATTTATTTATTAACATCTGTTATGTCTATGCAATATAGTTATACAACGAGAAATTCTTAATAACTTTATCGTAAACATTTTAATAATAATAATGATACAAATATTATATGCAGCATATTTTGCTGACGAATTGGAATGTAAGAAAATGTCAAGTAATATTTTGGCGACGTACTCATATATATATTTATGCAATGTAGGAAAAAAATCACATATTATTGACCAACTGATACAATTCCAGTCTATAAAAAAACAACACAGTGAAATACAGTTGCTACTAGATAAAAAATATATAAGATATGTTTTATCTTTTTTTTTTGTCAAGATACCAAATAATCTGTTATACAAAACGTATGTCAAAAATACAATTCTGAATATTTTCTCCGATTTGAAGAAAATAGATTGTCCAATTTTTTATACACATTATAATTTTTTCCCCAGTTAAACTAGATGAAAATTACCGCATTTTAAAATTAATTGAATTCGATAAATTAATGCAATAAACGATTCTAATAATGTATAATAATCGTAACGTTGATGAATTATAAATTCGAATAGCTTTAGATTACAATAATATTAAAAATTTATAAATTCTCCAAAAAAAAAAAAAATCGGGTCACTGACTAAAATCGATTTTCTACGTAACACTTAAAACCTATTTACGATTTTAATAACTTATTAAGTTATAAAAGCTACTAAATTTATTATTTAAAAAAAATTCTCTTTTACTTTTTTTTTTTTTTTTTTTAACGTACAACAACTGAGCAATGTTCTACTATTTCAAAATAAGCTGAGCTTTATTTACGTTTTGACTATAATACACAACACAGATAAATTAACTATCACATATCGTTCTAAGTTAAATAAAACTTATTAGATTTTGGTTTAACAAATAATTTGAACTGGTAGTGAGTGCATAATTATTCTCACCTATAATTGGTGTCCTACTATGCATGAGACGACTACCACGTGGACAAACGACGTTATGCGGACAACATAAGAGTAGCGCGCGCATCATGCGTCAAAGAAGGACATTTTCCATGGTCGAATACTGTATTTTAGCTCAAGAGTCATTTTTACGTTAGATTTTTAAATTTTATAAACTATTTTAGAAATACTATTATATAGTTAACTTATATAAATTTATATAATTGACAAGACTTTAAATGTAGATATATTTTAATAATTCATAAATTACATGTAGTTTAAACTTTATCATGTATCCTCAAAGCAGTTTAGTAAAAATGTAAACAAATGTTTTTGATACGTAACAATTTAATTTATCAATGAGATAAATCTATACATATTTTTCTAGTTTTTCACACTTAAAGGTATCTTTCATTTTTTAAAAATTGTTTATATTCAAAATAGCTCTTATAAATGAATCGCTTGTTGATATACTCGATAAGAGATTATATATATAACAGTTGCTACGCAACTGGTGGGAAGAGATTAAACATGAGAATGAAAAATAATCTAAAATAAATATCAAGAATGTCTTTCTTCGAAGATAGATATTTTTCAGATAGATTTTAAGCGATTTTTCCGTATATTTTTCAATTTTAATATTTTATACCATTTTTGGATTATATATTTAATAAAAGTTTAAAGCATATGCTGTTTATTTTGCAGGAACGAAAATTCAAAATTAAATTTGCAACGGTGGAGATATGCCTTTAAAGCTGTCTTTCCTTTCATCAGATAAAGGCATGCAGCAAAGCCCACGCAGAACGAAAATGCTGTGAATAACACTAAAGTTGTTTACACGACATTTGAAGTACTGTGAAGTTACAGGTTGGTGTAAGAATTGATTGTTTCGTAAATATTCTATAAACACGAATGTTGTTTCCTGATATATCATTAAAACTGTTTCTCAATGATAAACTAATGTACACTAAACGTAACGATTAATTCAAATTTTAAAATTATTATATAGTGTTAAGTATGATATCACTTACTAGGGATTCGTTGAGAACGAGATGACGTAGACTTATTTCATTGTGAAGGTTTAGTTTGAATGTCTGGCTTGGAAATCAATACGTTGCATTTCCACAAGTGAAACTATCCATTGATTCGCTACTGATATAAAAAGGAATAACGTAACTTTAAAAAAATTACAAAAAAAAAATAGCAAATAATTTTATGAATAATTAAAAATTTCTATTTAGATTTCCTATCGGTTAAAAAAAAATTCAAAATTTATAACAGTTTATTATATGAAAACTAACGTTATGTGGTTTAACGTAGAAACGCATTCCAACATTATAATTATATATGTTTAAGCTTTTAAATCAATTTTTTTAATTATATAACTTTATTTTAATTTTCAAAACTTTATAGATTTGTTCATTAAGCACTTAAAATTTTTTCAATATTTTATTCTACTATTTATAACCTGTAAATATTTTAGAATAACGATGATAATTTTATTTAAAATCTATTATAATTAATGAATTGTTATTTTTATAATACAGTTTTTAAACTAGTTTATGTATATATATAAAAAGTTAAACATACTGCCATCTATCGAGTGAAAACAAAACCATTTGATTACAGATTAAAAAAGATTACTTCATGTATTATAATTTTTATATATAACAATCTATCGTTTTAAAATGTCTATCGAAAAATAACATAAACAAGCGTGTCGTAACTGAAATAATATTTTAAAATTTAGAATGAATGACAAGAATATTTACGCTACTTCATAAAACATTTTCTAGGATAAAATTAATAAGTAATATAATATGATAACTCGATATTTATTTCGTGCATGCGTGTCATGCATAGTATTTGTTAAAAATTCTATTTTTTACTACGTCGACTACAAATAAGCCAGAGAAGGAAGTGAGTGTAAGGTTATTTGACCTTGACATCATTGAGGAATTACTGTATATCAGTATTATGGTAAAATAATACTGTATATAAATACACTTAATTGTTAAAAACAGAAATATAAACCGTTATCATCTTGATAATTGATTGTTATGTAATTAATTGCATAATTAGAGATCACATATACGTCGTTTTCTTTATCGTCATTGACTTATCGAATATTACGTACATTTTATGTTAATAACTGCTGCATTAATTAAAATATGCAATAAATATACTAAATCTGATAAAATATGTAGGCCTATACATTAATCTAACAGGTGTATGATCAGAAACTTCTTCCTTACTTTTCGAGTTTTATAGAATAATTTTTATGTTTTTATCAACAATTTCACTCATCGCTGATTATTAAAATGCGTATCGAATTTATAATTAAATATGCTATCTGAACGGTTTAAAATACGTGATATATCAATAAAATTTATGATGGTTATTTATTGTTTCAAATACTATTAAATGAATTTACATTTCACGTCATTTATATCAGACCTAATTAATTGCCAAAACGCATTAAATTGCACCAACAACAAAGCACTTTAATTATGTTGATTTAGTTCGTATTCGTATAACCAAGCCGCATTTCTCGCCATCTTCAGCTACTAAATAACAGCATTAATTATTTTAAAGAAAAAAAAAACATGTAAGAACGTTGGCAATCGTTTTCCAGAAACATTCCAAATACTGTACGTTTTTATTTATTTTTAATAATTCATGTGTGCCAATTTTAAACTTTATTAATTTTTAAGTTTTAGTTACATTAAAAAATTTTAATGTGCAGTTAATTTTTATTATAAAAACGAGCTTTTAATGATTTAGATGGGGGGTTTTAAATATGTAATTGGATGAGAAACAGTTCTGGATTGAATATATAGGAAGCGAAGGACAAATAACTTCCAATTAACTTAAGTAGGTAACATTAACTAATTGTCACATTCATACAACTACAAAAATTGTTAGTTTTATCATTCGTAAGTATTACAAGATTTTTATACAATACGTATAAGTTATAAATAATTCTGATGTACTTTTTTTTTTTTTTACTTTTATTATGAGAATAAATCTGGTTATATCAAACAGGTGTAAGTTCATTTATTGCATTGTAAACAAAGACTAGAATGGGAACACATTTAACATAACAGAAACACGATAACCGGAAAAAAAAACAAATTCACAACAAAACTGGAATTTCTAACAAATATATATTTCTGAAGGAAAAGATATGTATTTATCTGTTAGAATAATTGAATAATTGACGGTAGAAGGAGCTTCCATTGGACATTAGCCAATCATGAAGCGATTCCAATAAAGTCATACTTTAAGAAAGTAACAGAGATGGGTACAGAACAGGCACGTATTTTTCTATTTTCATTTTTTTTTTTTTTAGAATATCGATATTTCTATAAATATTTGAAATATTTGAGTTTTTGAAGAAAGTTCAGGCAGTTTATGATGGGAAAGATTTTTTTTTTATAAAATTCCTCCTGTTCGTAATTTATTGCCTGAGCAACAGTTTATAAATAGTTAAAAAGAGTATTGAGTAAGCAGTTTTTACGATTTTAGAATGAAGGAATACAGGGTTCTGTACAAGTGACAGTAGCGCATGATGCAGAACAACAAAATGAAAGTAAATCTATTTAAAATTTTTAAATTTGTTGTTATAATTTTTCTCTTTTTATCGTCAATAATTTGTTTGTTTTTTTTTTTAGCAGGTGCAACTAAAAAAGGATTTTTCGACAAAGTTAACGATGCGAAAGAGAAAGCTGGTTAGTTACTAACTTTTAAACTATTTTAATAATAACTATTTTAACTGAAAACAAACTTTGATGTTTGTTTTGTTTATTAGGGAAGGGCATCTTGATGATAGATTTCGTTATTATTTTACACATTACCATGATCATTATCGGTACGTATTGTAAATTTTAAATGTTTCTGTTTTATAATTTATCACATTTACGCATTTTTACGTTTTAGGAGCTGTATATATCAAAGATTGCCCGGCAGAACGCTATATCCCTATTTATCTGATCGTCATGGGTGTTTTCGGCACTGTAAGAAACGTACTGGATTTCTTCGAATATTATCGAAATGTGCATGGACAAAAACCCGTAACGCCCTATCACAACAAAATTGTTAATCTGTTCTTATTTTGCTGGTTTATTGCAGGTAAAAACATATTTTTTATATGCTGTTAAACACGACTTTTGCAATCAAAGTTAAACCAATTTTAGATAATGCAAAATTGGAGCAATTCAGATAAAACTTTCATTTTTTCAGGTTGCGTTTGGGTCTACAGAGCATATAAACCTAATTTCGATTCTCCAGCGCATCCTTTATATTGTAACAGAGTTTTATACTTATTTACATTTTGGTTAATTAATCTCACTTTTATTTTTATTGCTATTATATTGCTGTTGTTCTGCTGTTGTATGATATGGATAGCCAGAAGAAGTTCCCAATAATTTTTTTTTTTTTTGTATTGTTAGTTTATAAATTCATTTTCAATTTATGTTTTGGCTTATAAATTCACATTACCAACGATTTGTTTTGTAATAAGCTTTTTAAAAGTGGCAGCTAATTTTTATTATTACAGTAGACTCCCTCTTATTCGGTCTATAACCATCTACATTTTCTAGTCGAGTTATGAACACAGATAAAAATGAAAAAAATATGTTTCAAAAGAAAAGAAAGCGCTCGAAACTGCGATATATCGATCATGATAGTTCAACTGCCATTGATATCATGAAAAATCGCTGGAGTGATTTTGCTTTAATGAACGAATTTAAAATCAAAAAGATAAAAAATCTGATAAACGAAGGATTATCTAACAAGTAAGTAAATGTTCAATAAGTATTTGTATACAACATATATGGGTTGTAAATTAAAAATTGTTTTGCACGATTTACAGGTTAACCTGCCATTCACTTATCCGGCCCGAGATGCATTCTCATGGAACCGTTTAATCGGGAGTCTACTGTAGATGCAAATTGTTTTTGAAGATTTAAATTCATTATCCTTTCTGAATTTTAATAAATTTAAATCAAAATATAATTTCTCATTTTTGCAGTTTTAATTGTAAAAATTATTCAAGTACAAACTAAAATTTTTAATAGATCTAGTTGTCTTGTTTTCATTAATATAAAAATCGAAAATTTCCAAAAATATATAAATTGCACTATTGATATTTGTTCAGTTTAAAAGGATTTTTAAAAAAATGTAAGAAAGAATTTAAAAAATTAGTAAATTATTAAACTAGCAATTAAATTTACAATATAACCCACGAATGTCGCCTTCTGATAAATATTTTTATTGATCTATAACAAAAAAAAATTACAAATTATTCCAAATTTTAACAAATGTTTCCAGAGATATTTTTAAAAAAATGTTATAACAATTAGTGTTGAAACAGGATACACAGAAAAGTTGTTTATACAAAATTAAAAACTTTTTTAATTATTTTTTTTTAAATAATGTAAAACAATATAAAAAAATATACACACAAAATTAAGAAGTTGACATTAACACAATATAAAAACATTCAGGAGTAAAATTTTTTTAAAAAAAATTGCAGTGTTTGAAAATATTACATAAAACAGTTGTTAGTCTCCTTTTAAGGAGAATTTGAAGAAACAAATGCAACAAATATAAAACAGTAACAACATAAATAACGAAGTTATCGTCCAGAATGAAAATAAGTAGAGTGTCCTATTGCAGTATTGCGAATTCTTTAGATCTTCATAGTTAAGAGGATATATTTCATAAATCCACACACAACCTGGAATATTCACACAGTCAAATAAAAAATGATTGAAAAAAATGCTTCGTTTAATTTCTTACTTACCAATTATGAACCACGCGAACGTAAAAAACTGAAAAATGATTGTAGGGATTAAAGAAATCTTCCATTCTTTGTCTATGATTTTTTTAACACGATAAAATACGGATAGAACAGTTTTAACGTTAACGAATATACCTACAACAATTAAAAATATAGGTATGTTTTTTTCAGCTGGGCATTGATGTAGATATATTGAACCTGGAAGAAAAAAAATAAATGTTAAATTTGTAAAACTTATCCATTTACAATAAAAAAAAAAAAAAAAATAGATATGTGCACATATTTACCAAAAATTATCATTGCAACAGGCACTGCTATCAAGTATATAAGACCACCTACAAACATAACTGAAGCGAAAAAAGCGAAATATTAGTAACTCCTCTTAATTTTAGTTATATACCTTTGACTTACTCATATAAAAACAAATCCTATGTGCATTTCTAATAAATTCGAGGGCATTTTTCCACTTAGAATTAACAACTGCTTCCTGGACAAGTGGTAAACTAAAATCTAAAAATCAGAATTTAATATTCGACACGATACAACACACAACATAAGCATGTTCTATAGAAACATTTACGTACCTTCAACATCTAGAGAATCGATTATTATTCTAGTTGATTGTCTTTTTTCTGTATCGTTTTTATAGGTTTGATAATTTCTAATTTCAGTGTTATCTATGTTTAACGGAACGGTCATTTCGAATAGTTCCATTTCTTCGTCCTAAGATAAGTATTTTGTTATAATTACGAAAAAAGTCACTCGGCAATATAAATTCCACAAAACACACACACAGTTTAAATTTAATCTAAAAATTTTTACTTAATCATCGATAACCTAGTTTTATTATTTCCCGAAAAAGTAATAAAACTTAGTTTTTATACTTTGAACGCGTGAAGTTTGACAACATTATAAGCGAATTTGCATACTTTTATAGCTTTTTAAAACGAAGTTTCTCTGTTACGAATAGTGTTTTATTTTGCAAAAAGTCGTTTTTTAAAGATTTGACACGAAAATTCTTTACGAAATTTCTACACGTTTATGCAAATTTTGTATAAATAAAGAAAAATAAAAATTCGCACCTCATCAGTGTGCTCCAGTGACGAGTCTTCAAACATTCTTTTTTTTTGTTTTTAATTAATTTGGAAGTATTGATATATTCTTTCTTCTTCTTCTTCTTCTCATCATTAATCTTATAGTTTGTGCTTGATACATCATTTCATCCAATGTTGCCATGATGAAAAATTATTGAAATTTTGCATTTTATTGCATTAGATTCAATTAGAACTCATAATAAATTAGTTGCATCATTTAAAACAAACTTTGCAAAAATAAAGAAGCGTCGTAGATAATACCTACAACCCTTCTTTATTTTACAAAATTACTTTATAATTTTACATATATCAAAGGAAGAGTTTTTTGGTTTTGTTTATTTTATCCACAAACTATTTAAATTTCAAAAAAAATATAACATTAAATTTATTTTATTGTACAGTTTATATTCAGAAATCAGTTTCAAACTTTTCCTTAAACTCTAACTGCATTAACCAAGATTCAATATACATAAGAACACAGAACTTTCTGCAGTTTGGTATCAATATTCAAACAATTGTTTGAATGTTAATACCAAACTGCAGAAACTGTACTTTCTGCTGTTTGGTAAACATGCACTGCACTTTCTGCAGTTTGGTAACAATTGTTTGAATATTAAATACCAAACTGCAGAAAGTGCTGTGTTCTTACGTATATTAGTTTCAAAACTGTAATTTTATTTTATAACATCATAACTGCCAGATGCGTTAATATACAGTACATGCACCAGACAGATTTATATTTATATATATATATAAATATTCGATAATTCGTTACAGAAAACATCAAACGAATCGATCAGTTCGGGACGTTAAATTGAGAATTAATACTTTTTTTCTAACACAAGTTCACGAAATACAAAAATCGTAAAACATACGCCTACTTGTTCACTAAACAAAGGCATGAGTCAACTGTAAAGTGTTTAACTTGTGTCAGACGTATTCATCAATTGTTTGGAATACTATCAAACTTAAATGTAATATGATTTAAAGCACAGGAAACAGTTTACAATAGAAAAATTGTATAAAAATCTGTTTTCAAAATAATTATTTATAAAATTCGATATGTTCTTGAATACTTTCTTACATATTACATTATTTTTTTTTTTGTTTACAATGATATAACAAGTCTGGTGTATATAAATATAAATAAATAAATATGATTGTATGAGATCCAGAGAAATTTTGTTGTTGTTTGTTTGTTGTTACAAAATTCCTTAAATAACTTTATCGACTACATCTTTTACGTACAGGCACATCAGTAAAATACTAGTGAAGAGACAAACGAAGCAGATGTAAACACACACCACAATGAAAATAGAGTTAATTGTCCAAAACGAGAACAGGTACAGAGTTCTGTCGCAGTATTCCGGATGAAATTTATCGTCGTAGACAGGTGGAAACATCTGATATATCCATACGCAACCTAAAATTTGGTTACGGGATCAGAAATCAGAATATTTGAAAGAGAAGTTAGGAAAAGGTAAATTTTGCACTTTTTGCATATATACCTATTACGAACCAAGCGAAGAGAAATATTTGCAGGATCATGAAAGGAACCGTAAAGCGTTTCCTCTCTTTTTCGAAACCTTTTTTGAATCGAAAAAGTATATCGATGATGGTTTTTATAACAGTAGTTATCCCTCCGACTATGAGAAATATTGGTAGATTTTTTTGAGCTGAACATTCGTTAAAATAAGCTGCACCTAAACGCACATAAAAACGAACATATTAAAATATTTAATCATAAAAAAAACAGATACAGTATATATTAATTTATACACAAACCAAAATAAATCATCAAAACTGGAATGATGCAGAAATAAATCAAAACAGCAGCACACAAAACTGAAAAAAAAAAAAAAATGTTTTAGTCTAATTTTTAATAATTTTAAAACATAAATTTTTAATATAACTTTTCGTTTATAACTCACTTGCACTAAAAATCGTTACGTTTATACTTTTAATCATACGATATCTTTCCGAGTCTGTAGCTTTTACTTCTGGAATAAAAGAAACTTCCAGACCTAAAATAAACACAGTTAATGCACGTCGTGTTTATTTTCTGTTAATACATTAAGGTGCTGTTACCTGCTGGAATAATTATGTTGTCATAATTTAGTTTCCTTTTCAGTGATGGGATATTTTTCAACTTAATTTTCTTCTTGGTACCACGAGAACGTTCGTTTTTCTGATCTAACTCGGTTGGTTCGGGTTGCGAAACTTCGATATCTTCTTCGTTCTGAACAAAATTACAAATCAAACACTATAAATTTGAATTTCGAACGCGTGGTTAGCTCGACACGTGTGCTATTTTTACGAAAATGACACAATCGCTCGAATCCGACATCATAGCGAGTTTGCGACACAAAAGTTTTATTTAGCAAGCTTACGGAGAAATAAATGCAAAATATACGTGTTACGATAGCGATAATCTTTTAAATTTTTCAAAATTCTAAAGGTTAACGCTTTAAAACTGTATTAAATATTGCCATGACGTCAATAGGTAGGTTGGTAGAAACTTCCAAACCGGTTTGTTTGTTTGTTTGTTTATATATATATGAATGATTTAGTTTGACATATTTTTTTAATAACTTAAAATTTATAATAGAAAATTAAAATAAGCATCCTTCCAAACTCACAATACGTCCAAACTATTAATAGATCGCAACACTAAGCCAAAATAAAATCACTTAACGTGTCAGAAAGCGTTCTACTTTACTTCCATTTTTTTTAAAATTGATATTTTATATTTAGTAAGTAATTTCCTTACTTTTCTCATCCCATCAGAAACTTTACAGTTGTTTTCTTCTTCTTCTTTTAAGGGTGTCACGCTTTCAACTCGACCGATTTCGACGTCCATGATGTCCTGAACGAACCTCATATTAAATGTTTGAAGTTTGACTTTTGAATGAGTATCGAAACGTACACGATAGGAAGAGAATGTAAACAAGCATTACCTCATTATCTGCTATACGCTTAGAAACTACATGAGCGCTCCTTTTGACTCGGCTGGAAATTATCTATGCAGTTTATAACAATGTGCGCATGAATACATTCCAACAATCACGTTAAAAAAAAGGTAATTAAAATTTGAATTTTTACTTGTTTAACGAACTTGAACGTAGAATAGAACGATACGAGGATCGTGTAAGATCGTGTTGCTACGGCAGTTATGCCAAGGATATCAGTAGAACGAACTCGATCTACGATAAAACTGTATCATTGTGATATACACAATTTATTTCGTTGATGATGTAAGTATTGTATTTGCATCAGTAACCAGATATATACTTTTATACAGCACAAGTCGAAATTATAAATTTTATAACTGCTTCCGTGTAAAAAAAAAATCGATTTTTACGATTTATCAAATTCATCGCGAGTCTTGCGTAATTTTATAATCGCCACGTGTGGTTATGAATTTATGAAATATGTAACGCCATCTAATAGTAACAAAAGTAAACACGATGACATATAATTATTTTCTTTTTTAGCATTAAACCTTTATTTTAAATCTTGTAACACAACATCACTCGTTGTAACAGTTGCATCTCTTGTATAAGACGTCAAATTTGACGGCAAATTCACACAACCCTTTTGTGTGTCCTCGTGTTACGCAGGTTTGATGACATTTATCGGAATAACAGTGCGGCCAA
>WUQG02000904.1:0-33549 GCA_011317285.2 Androctonus mauritanicus | reverse complement strand
TAACGTTACAATCTATATTTTATTTAACTATAAGTATAACATTACCAGTATCTATTCTTTAATGTTATAAAATAGGAGAAATTAAACTCTTGGATTCTTTATAGCTTTATTCCATTTTTAGTAGTAATAGTAAGTTTCATAATATGCCATTAAATGAATATTTTAGCCTTAAAATAGTTAATATATCATTAAAATACTAATCTTTTTAAAATATATAGACAATACTCATTATAATTAGTATTTTCTAGATGAAACTTTCATCTGCACTAAGCAATGTTATAGAAATTAGGAAAAAAACATGAATATATATCGTCATTCATATGCGAAACAAATAGTTTCAAAGATATCAAAATTTCTAAAATTTCGAACTGCCGCCATCTTTTAACGGAATCGCAAAGAAACTTCCAAATTTTTGTTGAAATATTTTGCAAACTAATTTACAAACAGGCGGACAAAGTACATACATAACTATTTTTATTGAAAATTAGCTGAAAGTAATGCTAAATTCTTATTATGTGATAAGATTCTAGTTTTAATTAACTAACTAGAATTCTTGAAACAAAATTTAGATTTTTTGTCAGATTAAGATATAGGTCTTCATTTATTTTACTCTTTGATGCTAATTATAGGTTATTCTTGTTAGAGATATAATTAAACTAGAACTAGCTTTGTCAGAATCATCATTATATCTTATAATAAGTTATATGTTTTCCTATAAATTTTATCAATATTGAGATTGTTTTTTATAGACATAATGGAGGTATAATTTTCTAACAAATTTGATAATATTAAATTTATAAATGATTAACTATATTCATTAGAGCAGAATATAACTTGATTTTTTCCTTATTATTTCAATAGAGTATTTCAAGTCTGTACTTTCTATAAGTTTCAGTAAAAAAACAAAATTTGGACCGCTCTAAATCACAAATTATACCATAATACTTAGTCTTTTTTCTATTAAATTGAGCTTTAATAAGCTAACTTTCCGTAGGATAATAAATTATTAAAATATGTAATTGCTTAATGGATTTTTTCGCGGAGAGCAACTAAGGTCCATCATGTGACAAGATTATAATCTTTGATATTTACAAATTAAATAAATTTAAATAACATTAAATTTAAAACTATTAGCATTGGTAAATGTTATATTTAATATTAAATAGATCTGAAATAAAATATAGGACGTTTATTCTATCCACTTTTATATGAGAATATAAATCATTTTGATAATTAGCGTTTTAGTAATCTTTTTAAAATTATATAAAAAAATTATTTTTCTAATTTATCATTATGTTAATTAAAAGCTGCTATAAGTATATTTTGTTCTTGTTCCTGCATAAATCATATTTTCTATTTTTTTTTTTTTTATGATACATTTTATATTTTTTTGGCTGTTAAATTTTATTGTTAACTTTTCTCTTGCCCAAAATTATTTTTGATAATTATATTTTACGTAACAATTATGTTATAAATTATCAATTTTTAATAATAATGAATATTATATATATATATTATTGCATAATCAAGAATCGTCCTGTTATATTTTTATATTTTAATTTAATAATATAATTGTTACGTAAAATAATAATTATTTAAACGTCAAAGGTAATTATAAAATATAAAACTATAATGTATATACAATATATTTTTATATACATTATAAGTAGAAGTTATTAAAATAAACAGAAAACGAATTTTAATTCTTAATTTTGTCTTCAAAAATTAGATCAACTGACTGATTGCTTGTAAAAATTAGAAAATACACGATTGAAATATTACATTTATAATAAAAAATTATTCAAATATGTATTTAATTTTGTAAATAAATGGTTAGAACTCATCCTATAAAAGTTTAGAATGATTCATTTTTATTATGTTTTGCTTAAAAATCCGTAAATGATCATCTCGACATGTTTTTAATAACCTGAAATATTGATAAAACAATCTTTCTGTTAATACTGAACATGTCTAAATTCTTCAAGTTAATATTTAGGATTTTTTCAAAAATTTTACATTCGTTTTCTTTTAAATAAATTTTATGAACAAAAGTATCTTTTTCATTATCAAATATTCAGATTTTTGACGTTGATATTGTTTTTTTTAACTTAAAAAAAAAAGATCAATTTTTTATATATATATAAAAGAATAGGCCATAAACTTAGTCCATATTTAGATTTTATTCAGTATTCAAAATTATAAGTGAATACTTTAAAGTTAAAGGACTTATTAAATCCGAACATTTTTATCATTTATTTAAAAGTTTATCATTATTTTTAATACGCTTTACTGTATTTTGAAATTATTATTACTATTCTTTCTTAATACTGTATTCTTACAGTATAATTTTTATTATACAGTAAGAATGATAAATTTCAAAATGCAATACAATAATTTAAAATATTTATAAACTTACAATCATACTGTATGTTGCTGTAATATTTTATTTCTTATTACTTAGAAAATAAGTAAAATATCGTTAATCCAGATATTGCTTTATCCGGACAAAAATTTTTCTATAAGTATACTATACACTAGAGATCTTTTATTGTAATCTATTTACTGTACAGTATTTTAAAACGAACTTAAAAGAATTGTATTTCTTTTTGTAAATTCTGTTTGTGCTTGAAACAGTGTTTTTGTACTGGTCAAAATAATTAAATAAAAGCACTAAAACATTCATTTTGTCTTATTGTTAATATCGAATTTGAAATATATTTTATTGGTTAAATCTCTACTGGGATGATTTCACTTCATTAATCTGGAATATCTCTAATCCCGAAGAGCAAACCCCATTAGTCCGGATTACCAGTTTTTTTTACTGTGTTTTTGCCTTTTCTTTCTAATAATTAAATATATTGCATGATGTTTATTAAATACAAAATTTAATTTTTTAATTTTAAATAATTTGTTTCATACGGCTAATGTATTTTTTTTTATAATTTAATATACTTCTTATATATTCGGATTCTATATTTTTATGCGATTCTTATATATTATCTGAACAAGAATTGTCTAAAATAATAATGATAAAATGCAAAAATTATTATTATTATATTGATTATTTAAAGTTTATCAGATATGTTTACGGATAGGCCTTTTCATCTATTACAGAATTTTCAATCCTTTCCGGAATTTACTGAAATCCTTTATATATATTTCGAAAAACAATAAAAAAAATTCTGAATCTTCTATAATAAAATTGAAATTTGTAGTAAGAGCATAACCTAATAATCATTTATTAATTTAAATATATTTACAAAAATATTTACTCGTTAATTTCTATTTTTTCACAGGATTATCTAAGAACATTCAGATATTTTATCTTTTTGTTCAGTCAATTCAGCTTTTAGAACTTAAACGAATTATATATATATATAATGCTTGTAGTAGTTTTTATCCCTTCATAAAAAATTTTCATTTTCTCGTTATAGTAAAATATTCCATCGAAAATCGTATGGTTTCGATGATAATTCCGGATCTAAATGTTTTATAATATAATTAAAATTTTCTAAATTTTGGTTTTTGTAAAGCTTTTGAAAATAAATTTATAAAACTTTGTTAAAACGAAAAGAAAAAAAATTCTCAGTTTGTCAGTTTCTGATAATGAATAAACTTCTATAATATCATCTTTTGTAAAGATGTTAATTATGTTTGTTTACTCATTTTTCTTGGAATAATTTTTATATTATGTCATTAATAAACAAACAATGATGTTTAGATATAAACATTATTCGTTTATTTATCGGCATTATTTTAACTTGAATACATACTGCATAACCGATAAGAAGACAATAGTGTTCGAAATTATCATAATTAGAAACATTACCTAGAACGATGTAATAAATAAAGTTTTTTTTTTTAATATTCATTGGATTACTATTTTGAAATATACTGCGTAAGATTTTAAACATATTTTTCTTATAAGTTCTTAATCTTATTTGTTCATATATCCAACAAAGTAGGCTCTACTATATTTGTAAAATATATATAAATGAGCTTTACCTGAAAGGGTATTAAAAACTTAATAAAAAATGTCTAAACAGTAACGATATGTAAGTTTTTCCCTTGAATCCAATTCTAATAAAATGGCTTCTGAAAATTAGAGACATCTTTCGCCTTATTGACAAAAATCTAATCGAGTTTGGATAAGAAATAAGCTTAGTTAAGTAAATTACTATCGCATTAGAGTTTTATTAATAAATATGTAAATTTTGTAGTTAAAAAAAACTTATACAATATTTAAGATGATGATTAAAGTACTCGTATTGATAGGCCTACATACAGACATGAACAGTAGATATATATATATGTATATATCAAAAATAATAATAAATTTCTTTGTAATTTTTTATATTTTCAGTTTGCAATTCTGATTTTACTTTTATTAATAAATGCACTATTTCACATTTGCATAACTTTCTTCTTGAGATTTATATATTTTTCTTATTCTTTAGCAAATAATGTATATCAAAAGCCAGTTTCTAAGAAGCAAATCCAGTCAGAAAAAAAACGACATTAGACTTTTCGAGCTATTCAGTGTCGGATAATCTGTCATATTTTATTATACTTTTACATATAGTTTATGAACCCAAGTAACCTTACATATTGTATGATCAAGAATTTTTCTCTATCTAAAAAAAAAATTCTTAAAGAGTTAAATTTATTCTGAAAAATCAAATTTCTAATTTATAAATCCTTAATTTTTTTTTTCATAGTCAGAGTTTCCACTTAAAAAAAAAAAGTAATAAAGATATCTTTTAAATCAAAATTATCTGAATAAATCTGATTTGGCCAAATTTGTCTTTTGTTTTAGTAAACAACTATAATAAAATATTAAATTTTTAATTAAATAGAATATATTTTTTTGAAGACCATGAGCATTATATTTCGTTTCTAAAGCAACTTATTTTAATGAATATTCTAAAATCAGCTTAGTTTATTTTAAATAGAATTTTAAAAAGTTAAATACTTGTATTACAAGATTATACAACTACTCTTGTAAATTATTTATAATTTTTCTCGAAAGAAATAATTCCTATTGATTGTTATATCAAATATCAGCTATGATTATTTCTAATTAATTATACGAATATTGTTTGAATTTTTGTTTCTTGTCTCGATGTTTCAAATGCCATCATAAAACGTTTGTTTATAAATTATATTGCATAAATATTTAATTTATAAGACTATTGAAAATATTTTTATAAGCTAGAGAATTAATATTTGGATTAAAAACTAATTTTTTTTTTATCTGTAGATTATGTAGGCCTCATTTTTTAACTATAAAATAATTTAGGAAACAAAATTATATCGTTCTAAATTTAAAAAGATAAAAAAAGAAAAGATTTTTTAATGAGGGATTTTTGAATTGATTCTATGTGCAGTTACAAGATCCATTACAAATGATAAATTTCTATTCATGAATTTTTTCTCCAATAATAACTTTTTTTAGACATCTCATAATTATCAGCATTTCAATCGTTGTCGCATCTAGAGTAATATCATCATTATTGTCATAATTGAACTTCTCGCCATTTTTAATTCTTTTAACCGTAATTATCTCGTTTTTCTTCATAATATTTAAGTAAGGAACTATCGTATAATTGTTATAGATCTATTCAAAGTCGTATATTAGGTCTTCTAGCGTAACTATCAACGAAATAAATATATGAACATTTTGAACCTAAAATATAATCAAAAATTGACAGCACAGTTTGATTATCACTTTTGGAAATATTTAATAGGCTATGTCTAATTTCTTACTAAATTTATACTTAGTTTTCGTATAACAATGAAAGAATTTTTTAATATTGTTCTGTAAAATTAATATCCTAGTTTGTTGTTAGGCCTGATAGATATTTTTAAAAATATTTCATATAAGAATTGCTACCATGCCTAAAATAGGCCTGCTAATTACTGTATTTCGATTTTGCATTTATTACATGAGAAAAATATCTTTATTGCTACTATTTACATTCGAAGTTTTTCACCTGATATTATTTGGAACATAAAAGACAGTCTGCAAAAATTGAAGGATGCTATGTTTTAAAGACTTCTTGTAGCCTACATTCTCAAATATTCAACTACAAAAATTCATTACTTATAATAATCTAAAAGTTAAATATATATAGCGGATGACTGAAGATTTTCCAGCAGATTGAAAAGTGATCATGATAGTAATATATAATTTTTATATGGTTTCATATAACTTATATGAAATCTGTTTCCATGAAAACATTAAGTATTGTCGCGTTTATGCTTTTTCGAAACATTTTCCAAATTATAATGTATATACAAACTCGCAATGAATCTAAGATCATTCTTGCCGATATACTTTGATTAATATTACGCCTCTATGTTTTTTTGCATTTATTTATTTATTTATTTATATTTAAGCTCTTTTTTGTATGGGATAATTTTATTTAGACAATCATATATTTTCTACATCTTATTTGCTTTAAAAATTATGTATTTTATTAGTAGAAACTTAAATAATATCGTAAATCAGATAGCTTAATATGAAGCTAATTTTCTTAGTATCTCGTTCATACTAATATAACCTGTAACTGTTTCTGATTTAAATAGCATTTTATTAGTTAAAAATTCAACTTTTAGCATGTTTTCTAATAATTCAGATTTTTTTCAATGAATTTATTTATGCAGATCCTGTGAATATAGAAATCGAAATGTGAATTTTTTTATACAGTTTCTTCAAATTCTTTATATATTCTCTATTCTCTATATATATATAGGAATAGTCTTTAATCAAATTTCTTTGACAAGAAACTGTCTACTTTTTCTCGGATAAATGGTATTGATGATTCATTCGTACCTCAATGCAAATCAATTCATTGATATTTCATTTCTGAAGCCTCATAATTTCTTAATCTATGTTCCGATATTTATAACATAAAACTTATTATCTACCAAAGAAATATGCATTTATTTTAAAAATCATGACTTTAATATATTGGGAATGGCTGAAAAATTATAGCTTTATTTGCAATGATATTGGGAAATATATAATATTTTTTTTTTTTTTTTACATGAAATTTATAACCTTACATTATCTTATTTCGGTTTGAAAGAATTGCTTATCGTTTATTAAGATTTTTCTGTCGCTCTTAAATTTAAAATATGAACTTGATAGTAATTAATTATAAAGGATAAATTAAATTACACAGATTGTTACACTGTGTAGTTTAATCATTGCATTAAATACTTCAAATCATTAAATATTGAATTTTGAGATGACACTTAATATGATTATGTATTTACTTTGATCTAATGTTGATTTACAATATAAATTCACTTACCTACTCTTGAGATAAAAGTACACTTATTCTTCAGAATATTTCAGTAATCTTGATTATCTTCACTTTCATCGTAAGACATCAGCAAAATGTAATTAAACGGTGTTAACGTTATTTAAAGGCATATCGTTATGAATATATAATTTTCTTTTATTAAAATCTTTGCATATTCAGGTAAAACTGTGTTAAAGTTTCATTAGTAGTGCATGATATTGAAAGAAATAAGGAATCTGAGAATAAAAATTCAAATATTAGAAACATTAAAAAGATACAATAAATATGTAAAGATTACATTTGTACACATAGATTGTATAAAACTATATATAATGACAAGATAAAATTGAATCTGTTATCATAGCCTAGTATAATAAATAGAAACATTCATATTATGAAAAGTGAAAATTTCTCTTGTATTAATAATAAACATATTTATTGTTTTAAATTGTTAAAATGGCGTATAACTCATCTTTCTGCTCTAACATACTTGGCAGATAGGATGGGCATTTTTATAAAATTTGAAATTTAATTACCTGGAAATTTATTATTTTGTTAACAAGATGTTACATTTGTTAATTTCTGAGGTTTTCTTTAAAATGCTAGACATACTATTTATGGAAAATAGTAAAAATTTAGCACTCTTAATTTCTT
Organism: Androctonus mauritanicus; assembly: GCA_011317285.2. Classification (NCBI taxonomy): domain Eukaryota; kingdom Metazoa; phylum Arthropoda; class Arachnida; order Scorpiones; family Buthidae; genus Androctonus; species Androctonus mauritanicus. The sequence goes on along the minus strand of WUQG02000904.1, from coordinate 25,585 downwards.
TGTGTAATTAAGAAATCATAAGAATGTCGTTATTTAAAAAAATAGGCATTTAATTTACCGTATTATGTTTACAAGTTAGATTTTTCAAGATATTGTATTAAGCTTAACAGTCTAATTATCAAGAATTTTATAAAGCTTGAAAATATAATTTAGATAGAACATTCATTTTTTTTTTTTTTTAAATTTTATTACATCGAAATATCAATTCCTATATTAATTAAATAGATAACGAATTTTTACGAGAAATTTTAAAATTTATATTGAAAATAAGAGAAAATATATAATAGTCTACAATAATAAATTTACTAACCAAGAAAGGAAAAGCGATTTAGGTTAAAAGAAGAAGTATAAAATTTAAAAGATAAATACATAAACATGTTTAAAATAAAAAAAAGTACATACGAATAATGATTATGATAACATAAATACATGTAACTATTCACAAAAATGGTGAATACATAATATATTAAAAATAAAAATTTTCTATATTTAGCTCTTGTCTGGACTTTTAATAAAGTAAAAATATGATCCATTGAAACTGATAGACTATACAAATCTTTCTGCTTTTATAATTTAGTTAAAATTAAATATTGTATAAAAATTGTTGCTAATAATTTAATAGATATATTGATAGATTATCGATTTTCGGATATATGATTTTTAGTTCGAAATTTCTCAAAATAGTTAAGCTATATATTAATCAACTGATAATCTGTATATCAAGTTGAACTCAAAATTAAATCATAATAAATTTTTCTCTTATAAAAAGAATCAATTTTATTCTAGATACATAGTAATCTAATATTTTACTATCTAAAATATTCTAAGCAGTCCATAATTTTATAATTAAACTTAAAAAATTAGATAGTTAAGAGATCTGTATAAATTTCGTACATTATTTTTGTAGCTATCTAAAACTTTTCTTTGTAAAATTTGAAATAACTATTTTAAGTTAGTAAAAATTCATTATAAATTTATAGTTAAATTATAATTTCTTTTATGTTTCATTATTATTATTATTATTAATCTTCGATTTAATTGCAAATATTCGTATTATAAATAAAAATGCACGCAATAAAATAATGACACATTGCGAAACGAAAATGATATATTTAGATCAAATTTCTAATTGTTTAACTCAAAGTCAGAAATTATAAATTTGTAAGAACTTTGTTTAAAAATAATATTAAAATGAATGAATTATCTAGATCACGTCTATAAACTTTTGTAACAATACCTTCTACTTATTTTAAATTAAGCTATATGATTAACTTTAATTCTGCTTTATTTGTGTAGTTTATTAATATAGATTATTCTATTATTTTCTGAAACATAGAATATGAATATATTCTATGGATAATTCTTTCTGTACTAATTTATTATTTTGTTTGTTTCATTTATAGTAAGTATAAGGAAAATTTGAGAAAAACTCTTTACCTAACATATTACTAGGATCAAGCTTTTCCCTTTTATTTTCCTTATGCTGTATATATAAAATTTGTTTTATTTTATTACATGACTGTGTGTGCTTTATAGAAATGAGGAAATAATCTTTTACCCTAACCAATATTTACAAATTCTAAAATTTTGTTCTTAAAATATACAAAAGCTATAGGCTATATATTAGATTCTTAGACATAATTTCAGCAGAATATTTGTTTTATATATATAAAAATATTTATTAAAATATATATCCCTAAATAAAGGTATAATTTATTATTGGTATTTGAATTTATGACATATCTTACGTGTTATATAAATAAATTTTGGCCTTTTAATTTTTTCAGAAATACAAATATAGACTTATAAAATATGAAAATTATTATTTTTGATAGAATTTTTTACTTAATAAAATTTAAGTTTATTATGAATGTTTTCATTTTGAGGAAATTCATAATTTTCTTGTTTAAAATTTTAACAATATATATATATATATATACATATATATTGTTTTACTAGAATTAATACAAAAATTTTGATATAAATTAGCAGTTTCAGAACGAAGTTATTTAGATAAAGGTCATAGAGTTAAAATATAGAAGTCTTTATATTATTTATCATATTAGTATCATTTTATATTATTCGTTCGTTCTATATTTAATAAAATATAAAGTATACAGGGTAAAATATTTCTTCCAAATAGTTTTCGACATTTTTTGCAATTTCTGGAGAAAAATCATTTATTCGTATGATTATATAGGCCTATATATAATTTTTTCTAATTTTAAAATTTATCTATAATAAGCAAGATTTAATATAAGAATAATGACCGTTTTACTCTTTTGCTAAATTTGTATATAAAATTTAAACATTTCTTCTAGATAATAACTGTAAGTTAATAATTTCATTTAGATATCTTACAGCTATCTAAATGAAATTATATACAAGTAAAATTTAATTTTTTATGACTGATATTAGAAATGCAAATTTTATTTTTTTAAATAGTTTTTTGCGGGAAAAATAGTAGTTTTGATAAAAAGAAATATATAGAGACATTGTTTTATATAGTTTATTTTAATAAACCGCATAAAATATATATATATTTTATCGCCTAGTTTAATAATATGACCTTTGACAAAATTTTATGAATGACAGATCACAAAACGTTGAAGACATATTCTAAATTTTTCTCTTATTCTTTGAATTTTTCAAATGAAATTTTTCTTCACGAATTGTTAAATGTTTAGCTAAGTTTTATGTAGAGATCTCGGCAAGACACAATAGAAGAGAATGCGTAATATTTTACCAAAGGAATTCTTACGAAACTGTATAGGCCTCACTTCTTTCTCAGATTCTTTATTATGACATAGGCCTATAGCTGAATAGACTATTATATTATCTGCATTCTTGTAATACTGTATTTTGCATTACAATATTTCTGCTGTAGAATTTTAATCAGACAAATTTAAAAAAAAAAAAATTTGTTCTTTTTTTTTAATTTGATGCATTAATATATAAAAAATTAAAAGGTCTAATTTGCCTAATAAATATGAGTTTATCATTTTTTTTTTTAGTCTAAACATTAGAAATCGTAGGATATGAGAGAGAAATTTTCATTTGCTCATAATAAATTATTTAATAAAATTTTAAATTTTATAAGCATTTATATACAAATATAAGCTATTTTTATGTAAATGCTTATAAAATTTCATATAACTTTCTTATAATTAAAGTAAAGAAAATTGATTCAATATATTATATAGCTTAGGTGATTATAAGTTAAAAAAGGTAACTTCAGTAAAAAATTTTTTAATAAAATCTTATTTCTTGAAATTATTTTATAGTATTTGATTAATCGAAAGAGAATAATGAATAAAAAGTGAAAATTTGACTATTTTTTTTTACGTAAATAACTTACTATTATAATCGTTGTAAAGCTTCAGCATATTATATAGCATAAATCTCTTTAAACTATAAATATTATTTTATAATTATAATTTGAATTGAATTTTTAAGTCATGAAGAAATTCATAACACTTTATTTTATTTTTACGAATGATATTCGTTCATAAAAATTTATTTTTAAAAACTGACTTAGAGGCATGTGGGCCTATGCACTACAGGAAACTATAGAAAAATGATCTAAAATATATTTATCAGTTTTATGATAATCTTAAATTACATATAAAATTATACAATAATTATAGTTTAAGTCTCCTAAGTTTAAACATTTCTGTTTAAACTTAGGAGACTTAAACTATAATTATTGTATAATTTTACCTATACAAAATACCTATACAAAATGCAAACATAAAAGCTACATAAAACCTATACAAACCTACATAAATACAAACCTACAAACCTTCCAAAATACAAACATAAACCTACATAAAACCTATACAAAATACAAATATTTTGTATAGGTTTTATGAAATAAAAAATGCGAGATTTACTCATTTTGTTATAAAATTTTATAATTACTTAATTTAATAATCATTTTATAATGAAACAGTTACAATTTTATATAGCTTAATGTAGTAAATTAAATTTTTTTCCCACTTAAAACCTTTAAATTAGGAAAAACACTTTAAAATTTTATTTGTAAGAAATGCTTAGTTGATGCTTTAAATTGATCCTAAGGCCAATTATATTTTAAATTATTGTATAAATTAAAATTTCTGGGGGAAAAAAATTAAAAATTTTACATATAAAAAACACATTAAAGCTGCAATTTTTATTTATATATGTAAAAAAAAAGCTACAATAAAATGAAATTAATCTCACATGAAATGTTAATAATAAATTATTTACGATACGTTATTATTTTTCATATTTTTATTTTCGACAAATTATTTTATTAAACCTGTGAATTATAGAATTGTTCGGATTTGTACAGAGTCTATTTAGATTAATTTTAATAAGTTTTCGATGTGGTTTTTTTTTTTTTTTTTAATTATTATTATTATTATTATTTAAGATATTCAACCTCTTAAAAAATTCTAAAAGAAAAGAAACAATGTCATTTTAATTAATTCGAAATTTGTGAGCTAATTTAATTTAAATAATTCATTTGACATGCTAAGCAATTTTTTTTTTAATTTTAAATATAGAATAATGTTAATTCAACCAATTAAATTTGGATAAGAGTTTGGTATTTAAAAAAGCGGTTAAATGAATAATTTTTTTATATAGAAAAGTATCAACAATGGCTTTACTTAGAATGCAGACGGATTTTAACCCATCGCTTATGCAACAGAAAATCGAAGAGAGAGTAACTCGTCCGACGAGAGGTCGTCCATCTGCTATCTTACCAGACAAGTCGTCATGTTATGACTGCAACCTCTCATTGGACAATCTACACTCACTCACTCCTGTTACCATGGTTACATGTATGATGAGCAGTAGACTGAGCACGCCTACTGTTTTTTATCCGTCTCAACTGACAAACAATACGACAGATCGCCCGATTGGTCAGATTTGAAAAAGCCATCATGGCCGCCGGCACCAACTCTTTCTACTGGGCATGCTCGAACGGCTTACGGTGGCGTTTTACCCTTCTAACCGTATTTTAAGAATTTTTTTTTCTTTTACCCATTCTCTTCGTCTCTTGTTATGTGGTTTGTCTATTGATCTGACACACTATGTGCTTGTTAGTATACAACTTAATGTGGAATTTGTGCAATCATTCACGTTACTACTATTACTAAGAAGAATGTTTACGTCTATCGTTGCTGAGGTAGTCTGTATGATAATTTTCTGGAGATAATAATCGATACTATTCGCGCTTTATTGATAGTTTATACAAATTTAAACTGTCAGTAAACACTGTGTGTATGTATTTTTATTTCAGTTAGCATAATAATGTGAATTTATATTCTTAAAATACGGTTGGATAATTTCCCAATTTAATTTTTTTTTTTTTTTTTTAAATCTTCCTTTCTTTAATAAAAAATCAGCACTTTTTTCCTGATTCAAAAACGTATCGTGTCATTGTACTAAGCCGTTAAGTGTGATAGCATTTAAATTATTGTATTTTTTGAAACCTTAAAACTGCAAAGAAGATAAATCTTTAGCCTCTATTAATTTGTTGTTGCATGTTATTACACCTAGTTGATTTAAACTAAATATAGTATAATTTATAAAAAAAAAATAATAATAATAATTGAATTTAATAAAAATATTTCATGCAAAAATTACATTCATTATAAAAAATAGGTTTATAATTCTTTGATACTATCAATTCTTTTATGATTTAGATCCTGTAGATTTTTTTCCCTCTTGTAGAATATATACTAATTAATAGCAATGGTCTAGTTTGTTGACCATCCTAAAATATTAAATTTACACATTATTGTAATTTCTCAACAGAAATGTAGTAAATAGTATCGTAAATCTTTTTTTTTTTTTTTTTTAATGTTGAAACTCTTTAGAATTGTGAAAATCAGATAAAAAAAAATTATTTAAATATATCTTTAACATTTTAGACATATTTAAATCAATCGTCTGAAAAGTTTATCCATGTTTTAATTATCTGAAATGAATAAAATTTGAAAAATATTTCGTATAATATATAAAAACTTAAATATCATGAAAAATAAATTAGTATTTATTGATTTTAATACTTACTTTTTCTAATTTTTATGTAATATATATATATTTTTTTTGTCTGAATTAATCTATTTAGTAGCAGAAATTACTAGAAATAAATTTTATAATATTTGTTATTATTGTTATTGCCAAAGTAGAGTCAGTATTTATAAAATATAAGAGATTTTTTTTTTTTGAAATCTTGAAAATGAAATTTTGAAGTTCCAAAAACTGTTAATAATTTTCAATTTGATACATTTATATATATATATTTTAAAAAAATTAAAATTTAGTAATTTCTGAAAAATTTTAAGACTCTAATCTAAAATGTGTAGTCATGCAATATCAATTATTTTGAAACTTACAATGGTCCCTTAATTTTTTCTGATTGTTAAACTATAAATTAAACTATTATTTTTCATAATCATTTTTATGTTATAAAAAAAATTACGATATAAGGCTTATAAAATTATTTTAAAAATTATATTTCTATAGTTTACACTTCTTAATTTTTTTAATTTTGTGTTATCCAGTTTGGTGTTATGAAATCTTACTTCATGTTGGTTTTATATTATCAGTCGAATTAACAGTTTTAGTAAAAATTTTCAGGTTTATTCAAAACTAAAAACAGATAAATAAAGATGAAACTATATAAAAACCGCTGTTTGGATTCTCACGAATTAAAGTCTGATCTAGGGATAAATATCTGTCTGTAAAAGTGAAGAAATTTTGGCCTAGGCTATTTATCTGTATTTCTGTTTCAACATTATTTGAAATAAGAAAAAAACTGCTTTTATATACTTTATTATTATCTCTATATTTCAAACTAATAATTTAATTTTGCCATATATAATATTTTAAACTTTATCAGACTGTGCTATATAACCTTACAACACTTTTCCCCATCCAGTCTCACCTATGAACATCGAACCCTGTCTCGTTTTTTGTCAAGCTCCCCGTTTTCTCCTCCTTTTGTAACGGACTAAAGAAAAGAACTACAGTTCACATTACGGCACAAATTCCCACCCTTCCCTCAAACTCACCTTAGCTCTACCCCAATTGTTATAAAGATTAGCTTGAAACGTGGTTGAGTTGCGTCGTTGCTTTTTTTTTTCTTCCCTCATTGACGTCAAATGCAAACGTTTTATCCACAAATGACTTTGAAATTGTCTAGAAATTAACTACGGTATCTTAATTAAGTACCATCAAATTATGTAATTGACAACAATATTAAATGTAATATTTTCTAAAATTTTAGCTCGATATAAACTGTCAAATGTTGTAGTACTAATAGAATAAAAATCTCTTCGAGAAAGACAAATTTATATATTTTAAATTTAAAGGTGTCTAAATCTCATATTTTGAGCGTTGAAATAACTTTTGATGTTTTCATTCAATAAGTCTGATTTAAACTAATTTTAAAAAATTCTGTAGAGAGGAGTCTAAATTCCCTTATCTTTACTAAATTTTAAATCTTAAAATATTGAAATCTAACTATTTATTTTAAGACAAAATAACAGTGCAATCTTTTTTCTCTCCATGATTTCATTCATTTTTATCAAATATAATAATAATATATTGAATGGTTACTGATATAATTTTTATTATCCTATATATTTCTTATAATAAGCCTGCAAAAACTCTGTAGAATTATATTACTAAATAGATAATCAAAAATAAACTCTTAAGATTTAATTATCCTGATTTATATGATTTTTTTCAAAATTAAATTTATACAATTTTGTAAATCTGAGCTATTGTCTAGATTCTAATAAACTTATAGTCATATTTTTGAAGATTTAATTTATGTATGCCAGAATTTTGCATGGTTTCTTTAAGGCAATATACATTTGGTAAAAAATTTGAACTAAATGAGCTTGTCTTAAGTTTGATATTATTATTATAGTGCATCGAAAAATATAAAATCGGATTGTATTATGGCATAACTAAACATATGTTATTAATAATGTCAGTTCTATCAACTGAATAGATGTTTTTGTAAATAAAAATATAGTTTTATATTGATTTATATATATAGGCTACTGTATATGCACAACAAAATAATATAAATATGAGTTTGTTTGCTACAGTGACAGAATTTAGAGTTGATTTTAGAACAATAAAATTTTATATAATATATAAAATAAATTAATAAATATGAACTAATTTTTGAATAATTTTATTTGGAAAATGTTTTGAATAGAAATATTATATAAATCATTAGGTTAGAATTATTTTAAATGGTATTTTTATAACAAAACTAAAATTTTATAATCATAAAAAAATTCAAGTTTGATGTTGTTGCTGTTATAAAAAAAAATTCAAGTGTGCTGTTGTGTTGTTCGCACAAGAACATTCATGCAAATCGGAAGTATGTTTTCCTTTTAAGAATTATACTTACCTGCAATTATAACGCATCATAAGCGTAAGCAGGCTCATCGCTTTTAACAATTCTTGTAAACTAACTTAGTTAAAACGACTAAATAGAGAAAACTAGTATTTTAAAATAAAGTTCTGCATAGGCTACAGACTATTTTCTTTTCATATATACTTTGATGAAAAAGCGTGTTTATAAATAGAAATTATACTTATCCTGTAACAAGACTGAATCCTCATTAAAAGCTTTTTTTGTGCATTTTTACTTAAAAATGAGGATTAATATTATTAATAATACTAGGCCTACGTATATTGTGAACTAACATCAATTTCAGTGATTTTTTGTGTTGTTTTTAAACATATAAATTTTTGAGAATTTAATTTATAAAAATCTAATAAATTTATCTTAATGATTAAGTTTCAACTTTCTGTTAATTTGAATTTATGAATTTAACAAACCGACATTTTCGAAATTTCATATTAATTTCTATAAAATTTTCTTATAAAATTTTATAATAAAAAAACATACTCAAATTTATATATATAAAAAAAAAAAGATAAACATTTGCTAATATCTTACAAATAATTTATTATTGAAAATCTCGTTAAAAATTACTCTCTGAATAAAAATAAGATAAAATTTTTTGTATGCAATATTTATTAAATATAGCATTTATAAAATTATTATTATTATTTTTTTCCCAAATTGTGTACAGTATACTTTATTTAATAAAGTACTTAAGCAATGTATGTTTTCACAATCTCTTCGTGCAATATCTTACGTTCGATTTAAATATGAAAATAAAAATTATTTAAAACTGATTCTCAGTTATCATATTTCATTTTTTTCTTTATTAAAAGGATGGATAAATATATTTGATTGGTTGTAAATCCATTCAGATTCTTTAAGGAAAATGGCCTGGAAGTAAATTTATCATTTTTACTACTATATATTTTTCAAATTTTTATTATGGTTATAATTTAAAATAAATATATAAAACAAAAATTTTGTATTCTACTTTCTTAATAAACTTATCTAAGAGTTAAAATTAAAATATATAAAAGATTATTACTATAATTAATTTATCTATAATTCTAAATTTAAAATAATTATACTTACTGCTAGATACGTGGTACCTATCTAAAATATTTTAAAGATATAAATATAAATTGTATCATTAAGCAGATTTTGTATTATAATTTTTGATGATGTAAGACAGAATTATTTGAAAGACAGATTTGAAATAATTCTTTAATAATTGTGTCTGTCGTTAAAATGAAAATATTTTAATTTTTATAGAAAAAATTGAATAAAATCTAAGTATCATAGCAAGTTGCATTTATGAAAACTTTTTACACGTATAACTGATAGGTCTTACTGTTTAAATTCAGAATTCTAGAAAAAGATACCATACAATAAAGAAACATTATTTTCATACATTATAAAATAATTGTATATACATTTTTTAACGTTAAATATGAAAAAAAAAATAGTTGTAAACATTTTTTTCAGTTTGTTTTAATGCTTTTTGAATAAGTTTAATCAACGATAAAAAAATTTTCGATATACTTTGATTTTTTTTTTCGAAATATTCTATGCTCAATAAAAAGCGAAATCTTGTTGTAAACATTATTTAAACATTAAATTTTTTTAATCTAAATCTATGAATATAAAGTAATGTTTTCTAGGCCTGCTATAATTTTAGAAATATATTTTTTTTAGTGTAAGAAAATCTATTTCCATTAAATAATTTTTGATTTAAGAAATTATAATTTTTTTTCTTCTTAAACTAAATTAAATTAAAATTGATTAATAAAAGATCTGGGTAGTTAAAACACGTTTAAAAATGTGGTTTTTGAGTCCGTCAGGTCAGACATGCTGTTCAGTTAATTGTCTCAGACCTGAATTAGTTTATCATTTAAGGTCCTTTTTCTATAATGCTTTTTTATTTTTGTATTTTCAATTCAGTTAACGGAAGAAAATCAAGTTTTGAATCCGCTCAAGCTTTCAAAATAATGCTCAGAAAAAATTTCATCTGTGAATTAGACCTATTAGTTAATCTATGGATTAACTAACATATCTATGGATATGATCTGTGAATCATTAGTTAATCTATGGATTAACTAATGATTCACAGATCATGTAACGTACATGAAGATTTTTTTCTGATGAATTACAAAATAAACATTTGATTTAAATTCATAAAATCATGCAATTTTATAGTAGTATAGATATTTTTATAAATCTTTAATTTCATTGATGAACAAACATGTGTGCAAATGAATAAATCTATCCGTGTGACATTTCCAAAAAAAATTGAATATTTAATATCGAAAAAGCAATTATGAATATGCAAGATAAAAATTTCGTTTGATTTTTGTATTTCTACAAAAAATTAAATGTAGAATAACAGAATCATAAAAGTAAGAAAAGTTCACTTAGACTAATCTGATCCGCAGAAACATTACTTGATATATTATATATTTAGATCCATATTATAGTCAGTAATATCTATTTTACATGGTTATAAGTAATTATGAATTATTTTTAGTACTACTTCTCGAAGGAAAGTAAACTTTATAAGATCGTCATGCTGTTCATTTGTCCGTGTCCCCCCACTAATAACTTGTGGACTAATTAGTATATTTTCATGAAATTTGATAGCGATGTTCTGCTGTTCAAAGTAATCCCGACACTGCATCATTTAATACTTAGTTTCAACCATTTAAACATGGCGAATGATCAAATTTCAGAGGTTAACTTTTGAATTATTTGATTTAATTTTATAAAGTTTAGCAAGATAGTCAGGCTATTAAAGTTGAATTTGAAGTAAGATTAATTAATCCAATACATTCATCCGCGGACTGAGATTTCTCTTTAATAATTTTGTAAACCTTCAGAGAAATTTCTGAGATTTCTCTGAAGGTTTAATTCTTATTATTTGAAGTATTTAATAAATTTGTATGCCACTTAATGTATAGATTGTGCCACTGACGATGAATTTTCATCACATATTTTCATCTCATATCTTGAATTATTCTAAAATAAAAGACAGGTTCGGAAGTAAACGATTTTAGTTCTCTCCATAATTGCTTGTTTAGGAAAAAAATTTTCCATTTTTAATGATTAGAAATGAATTGTAAGTCAGAAAAAATTTCACGTATTTATTACATTCATCTTAAGCGAGGATTTAAGGTTTAAATTGCTGTTAAATGATTGTAGATTTTCCTCGATACGCTGCTGTTAATCAAATTATGACCCATTACGATTTTAAGATGAAATTTAATTATATCAGTCTAATAAATTATTACAGTTTCAAATAACAAACCAGCTAGGACGTTAAATCCAATAATAATTTAAATCAGATTTGGATTAAATTTTCAATGTTTTAATGCTTTTATAATTGGTTTTAAAAGCCTGTTCTTGATATTATTTATAATTCATAGAATATATATATATGTGAGTAGTCTCTCCATAAGAATGAATTTGGAAAAATTAAGAATTTAAATTCTATACATCCTACATACATATATATTGTAGATTATATATCAGATACAAACTACAGGCTTTATTAATATTTTTAAATAAGATTTTTATATTCTAGAGGAAATAATTATCATTTATTTTTTAAAATTTCTGTTCCAATGCATCAAGGATTCTGAATATAAAATGCTAATAAACACATATTTTGACAAATTGTTAGTATTATTAGATCATTTATTTCATTGATATATTTATTGAAAACAAAAAAATATAAATAAAATTTATAGGCAAAGAACTATTGAATTTATCTCAATCCAAAATAGATATAATGTGCTAATACTTTAAGAGTAAAGTTTAATTTATAGATTAAAGGTCATTTTAAAATTATATTAAATCTAAAATTTAATTTTGATATATTCTAGTACATTTTAATTTAGTATTATTAGTAGAATGTATTATAGAAAAATATAGCTAATATTTTTTTAAGTGAAAAAATATTTGATTCTTATATCAAAATTTATGCAAAAATTTTTGTAGACTCAAAAACTTTCGTTAGATTCGAAGCATCATCTAAGTATTTAATGAACTATACATTTTTTTATAAATAAAATTCCATCAGTAAATGTTATTACATTTATATTATCAAAATTTACTCTAAATGGCAAAAACTAAAATATTTCCTGCGATGTACTTGACATTCAATGTAAAATTTTATTAAAATAGACATAATGAAAGTGATAAAATAATAATGTTTACGTTTAAAGAAAAGTTCAATTATGAGATCCATTGAGATAAGTTACACAGGTAATAAGTGCAACAGTTAATTTTTCTGTTTCATTTCCGTAAGAATAAATGAATATATAATATAAATAAACAACAAAACAAATTTATTTTATCCTGTTTTAATATTGATACTTAATGTTTTCTAGTTTTATTGCTTTGTTTCCTAGTAAATAATTTCCCTAGTAGGAAAATTATTTACTAGGAAACAAAGCAACAGAACATATAAAAATATCTAATCACTTCATTAAATGAATTATACAAAGGTTAAACTAATCGTTACAAATATAAATTGTAATGTTACTCTTAAATGTATGCCTTTATAATCATTATGATAAATTGTTTAAACGTAGGCTTACATGTTGCTGTAAAGGATTCAAAATTGAATTAAATAGACTGCTGTATAATTTATTTATTTGTAATCATTGTGAGAATTGCTATAGCTAGTATTTATATCTCACATTAGGATAATTAGTTGGATATAATATATTATATACTTAACTTGCCTATCAGCACGAAACATAAATAGTAAAACATAAAATTTGGAATATAGTATCACAAGTAATATCTCAAATTTTGTTTAAATAAATGTTGTAAGTACATTTTAACTTATTTAAGGTTTTTAACATTAAATCAAGTTAAGAAAATTATTATTTTTTCTTATTTAGAATAAAAAATCGGAAATTTTCAAAATATAGGCCCTACTTTAAAACTTTATTTTCCGTTTAACTGTTATTATATAGGGTCCTGTTTAGTATATTAATGGCTCATAATTATAGCATTTATTCCAATATTATGTTAGAATACAGTACATTCTATATTATATTCTAACATAAATATGCTAGTACTACAGTGCATACTGCATTATAAATACAGTTTAGAAAACATATCAAACTTTATTATTAATTAAAAATATAATGTAAAGATTAATCAAATTTTTGTTTTAAAAACATCGATATTTGTTTGACGCTCTCGGACTACCTTGACATAAATTTCTAAATTGTTAATACTTTAATAATACTTGTACTATATTTTATTTATAAATAAAATTAACTGAAACCATCTATATTTTTGTATTTATAAGCATAATATAGCAAAATAATTATGTTGCTAGCAGTTTAGGCTGTAAGATAGGTTGAAAAGAATGGGATCGTGGATGCTGGAGGTTGATCTCCTTCGCTCTTTGCATCTATATTAATATTATTGTTATTGCAGCAGATATTTTAATATGATTTTCTTCTAGTTATTACATAGAATAAAAGCTGAATAAAACTGTATTATATTTTCTGTCACAATTACATTTCGAACGGGAAAACAACCGAGTTAAATGAAAAATATTCCGAGCTAAAATGCATGAACAGAATGTAAAAATAAAACAGGAAATAGAATTCGGGCCAGGTTCATTTGTCGATTCGTATACCATTGATTATAGTCAGTTTGGAATTTTCTTTTTGTTCGGTAAGATTTAAATATCCAGTTTCTCTGAGTCAGTTCTAGAATAAATTATTTTATTAAGTTAGTAGTATAGAATTTTAAAATAAACGATGAAACATTTAGAATAATGTAGCGTAAATACAACAGACTGTGTCTTATATCGAATAATTTTATATATATATATATATTTAGTTAACTTTATGATCAAATGTGTTACTAGAAAGACATTTGATGCAGATATAAAATCATGTAGAAAAAAATATATTTTTTTTCTCTTGCGCCATCTACAGACTATTATAAAAACTAATATTCAGCATACATTTCTGTCTCACTTGTCAGTATGTTCTGAGTCTATTATTGAACTGTATCGAAATTTGACTGGTTAATTTGGCATAATGGTTTTTGTTTTAGATATAGTTAACTATAGAAATAAATCATTAAAATTATTTATATCTAAAAATTTTATAAAAACATTAAATCTGAAATTTTTAATACTGTATATAAAATTACATCTGTACGAAAGAACACTTCCGATATAATTATTTAAATAGCTATACATTACAAATTGAAGGGCATCTGTATATCCTGTTGGTCTATTAAAATATATTATTTACAAAAATACAGTATTGTATATGATTAATGTAAGCCTGTTTCTTCTGTATACTGAGAGAAAAGGATACTAATTTTTTTTAATAAATATAATGATCTAAGTTAAAATTTATTTATATTGTTTTGAAACAAATATTCGAAAAAATAAAATTCTCGTAATCAAAAAGTTGCGATTAAATCTGCATAATTTCGTTCTATTAGAATAAACATTATATATAAAAATTAAATCTTATAAATATCTAAAAATTTTAAGTGAATGGAAATATTATTAAAAGTATTTAACAATAAAGATGCTTTAAACGTTTAAATTTCTTTGATATTTATCTGAATGATATAGAATTTCTGTTAATTTGCCAAGTATTGTATTCTTTAATGTTAAAATAATTTATTTAAAAGTTAAATTTAACTATAAAATCATGATGAAAATATTTCTTAGACTATTAAATTTCTCAACCTTATAACTATTTTAATATATATCATTATCATATTTCCGTAAATTTGGATTGTGTATATCTGAATTTCTAATTTATTGTAAGGTATGCTTCACTTGATAAATTTGTTTTCCCATGCTGATACTTTCAGAATTTATTTGGAAGTTTCCAAAACAGCGTTTTTTTTTTTTTTTTTTTTAAAGCAAGTCAACATACATCTCCTTAAAAAAAATTCTGCCAAGCCGTTATCCTGAGTCTTTCAACCTTCAAAACTTTTAAAGCATAAGCATAAACTATGAAAACGGTTGCATATTACTGTCCAAATATGATAGGCCTATATACTGAATTCAAATTCTGATAAAAGTGTGGATATTTTTATCAAAGAAATATTAAAACACGCTGTTAATTGAATCTGTTAACTAAAAGAGTAATGAAATCAATATTTAAAATTCGGATTTTGAAAAATAAATAAATACAATATTAATTAATTAAGTACAGTACTGTATTAAATTGAATTCTTATAATTTTTAAGAATTGGATTTTTTTTTATGATTCAGAAAAGGCTTTTTTTTTTTTTTTAGAAGATCTATATCAAAGTATTAATTTCTAAGAAATTTTTTTTACAAGATTATCATATAAGAAAGCGGTGCTCAATTAAAACCATAATATTTACTACTTTTATCAGGTCTAAAATATGATGTGCCACTGAATAATTTTACGCAAATTTTAACAATTTCAATACATGTCACTGAGTAACTCTGTAGTTTTGGCGCCAAATATATCTAAATTTGAAAATATACTATTTTGTTTTGATTTGAAAATGATAATGTGCCATTTTTAAGTTCACGATATAACACGTATTAAGTATGGATGGTATAGGATTTAGGCTATTAATTATAATACTTATTATTAACAAAATATTTATGAAGTACTGTATTGAATTATAAGGACACAGATAAGACAAAATTTATAGTTTTATATGTAACTTAGCTTTACAGTATTTGAAAAATTGTTAAAGGAATATTACAATCCTATTTAGTTAAAATTAGACATAAAATTTAATACAGTGTATCAGGTATCTTTCAGTAGTTTTTGAACTAATATGATCTTCTGATGGATAGTAATTAAATATATTTTTTTATTTCGTTTATTAGATTACAAAAATTAATATAAAGTTGTAATTAAAAATAGTTATAAAACATATTTTTCGTTTTTACTTATAAATAAGGTTAGTTAAACTTTGTAAGAGTTAAAAAAAAAAACTTTTTCCATATTCTCACTTTGATGTCAGAAAGATGGATTACAGATTAATCCCAATAGTATAACGAATATGTTTTATACGTAAGGTTGAAAAAAAACGTATAGATTTAATGCGTTTATTCAAATAATTTACAATTAGTTAATTTAAAATGTTATCTAATCAATTACTTTTCATTAAGATTGAAATTAAAATTTCGAATTTTCTCGTTAACAAATTTATTTTGTATACTGTCACTTCAAATATTTGTATGATTCCGTATTTTACGTTAATGACTTTTAACTAACATTTATTCATTAAAAATACTTCTTCTTCTCATTATATAAACAGTATAGGTTTATATAATGTTATAAGTTGTTTATATAAGTTTGAAAGATAGTATCATTTTATAGATTATTATTTTTAATGAATTTTTAGAACTTTTACAAAATAAATTCTGTAAAAGAGGAGGAAAAAAAAAGTCAAGGGTAATTAGTTTACTATTTTATATCGCACTTGAAACCAGAATTAATAATCTAAAGAAACATTTGATTGAAGATAAACAACAAAAGGATATTTTAGGTTTAAAATAATTAACAAAATTGTGGTTTAAAATCTACTGAATATAGAGAGAAATGCACATAAAAATTTTATAAATGAAATATTTTTTTATATAGTTTTGGAATATTAATTTGATTTCCTGTTTTAATATTTTTGACTTAAAAAAAACTATCCTAAATAAGATTATTGAAAATATTATTATTATTATTGGATATATTGAAAATTTTCATTTTTAGTTGTTTACATGTAGGCCTACTTTTTATTTAAAAGTTTTTTTTATATATAAATTGAGAATTCTCGAATATGAAAATGCTATACTATCAAAATTTAATGAAAATATATATATTTATAAAAAAAAATAATTAAGTTAAATTATTTCTCATTAATTTATTATTTTATTTTTTCTGACTTTTTAAAATCAAAGGGTAAAACCATCAATTTTATTTAAATTGATGTTCACTTTAGAAAATTTTCGTTAATGAATTATTGCAGAAGAAAACATTTTAATCGGAAAAAAAATACTGTAACAATTTTTAGTGGTAGTTATTATTATTCTGTTTCAATGACATTTAGGAAAGATGATAACGATCTGTTTGTAACACAATTAGTCACTTTAATGATGACAGCAACCTCCAACGTAAAGAGAGAGGGGGGAGGAAATGTGGAGAGAGAACTAAACTAAGAAAATACAATGCAAAGTTCTAGTTTTAGAAATTCTGTATTAAAAAAAAATTAATAAGATAATTTCTTATAATATAAAATATTTATATATTTTAATATTGCGTAAAATTGGATATATTTGTTTATATAATTTGATCTCATATAATATCAACAAATTGAAAATTTGTAGAATTGTAACGTGATTTTCTTAGCTGTATATAGTTTTTGTAATTATCTAAAATAATTTTTTTTTTTTTAATTCAGTCATACTTATATAAACATATTGATAAAAGTAGTTTTTTCTTTTATATATTTCATAGTAGAGGGTGTGGTCTCACAGGTTGGTAGAGCTATAATCAAAAATCTACGATTTAGATTAACTGTAATAAACTATATAATTCAAAAAAATTAATCCCTAAAAAAAAAAACCTTGAGTTTTCTAAGTCGACAATGAAAAGAATTAAGTCTACACTTCTAAAAATAGTTTAATCACTTTATACTTAAATATCTAAATTATATACTTTCTATAGAGATTTTTAACGTAAAAATTCTTAAGTAATATACTTATTTGTGATGTAAATTAAACTAAATTTCGGTAAGTTGTCGAAATTATTAGATTATAAATAGAAAAACAACCCGAAACTCCAACCAGTTTAATAAATTTTATTATTATTATTTTTTTTATTAATAAATTGTTATTTTATAATGGTTGAAATCTTATTTAGAATAAATAGATGAATAAAATATTGATATTTTCTTCGTGTGTTAGGAATTAGAGCGTGTTATTTTATATAAATGCTAAATGGAAATCGAAAAAATATATAATTCACGAATAAAATTTAAATGATTTTTTTTTAATAGATCTGAAAAGTTTATTGTCAGTAACTGATGTCTAATTTTATATGATGAATTTAAAATTATAATATTTATTCTCATGCAAAAAAAGCAGTTAGATCTCTATTTGATAAAAACAAATTAAACCTTATTTTTTTTAAATTTAATTTAAAAAATTAAATCTTTTAATTTTTTTTTTTTTTTTAAGATTTTAAACTGGTTATTAAGATCATTAGATTGTTTTCGATAGTGGCTCAAATTAATTCATTTTGACTCCATGAATATTGTATTCCATTATCCCAAGAGCGTTTTTCTTCAGTTTATCATATCTAGGCAGGTATATTGAAATATTTTACTGAAATTAATATAAAATGAATTTAATCTATTTTTTTTAAAGCATTTATTTATTTAAAAATTTTTTAGAAACTTTTTGTTGTTTTAAATTCTGATATTTTGAAAAGTATTATTTATAAAAAAAAAAATAAATACATTTTTTA
This sequence comes from Androctonus mauritanicus, assembly GCA_011317285.2. NCBI lineage: Eukaryota > Metazoa > Arthropoda > Arachnida > Scorpiones > Buthidae > Androctonus > Androctonus mauritanicus. The sequence continues at coordinate 6,655 of WUQG02000904.1, read as the reverse complement.
AAAATTTATAATTTATAGATTAATAATGAAAATGGAAAAACAAAATGGATGGAACTTCTTGAAACTCGATTAAATTAAAATACCCAATAAACATGAATAAACGTCACATTGAACTTTTTTAAATTGAAATTTGAATTATTTTGTCTTATTGAAAATTTTGAGATAAAATTAATTTTGTTTTAAAATTTATTATTTTCTAATTTTCAAATATATAAAATTGATTTGCTTATACTGGTATTTTCAGTTTTCTCTCGAATTTTCGACCGTATTTAACTTCCCTGAATAAAGTTTAGAATTCATTTGACCTGACTCTGACCTGTTGAAGTTCCTAAGGGACTTCTTTTCTTCAATTTTGCCTTGACTTCTACAAAAGGCCTTTTATCTGGACACTGATCGGACAGTGTGTCGCGTGCCACAAACACCTCCAACTCCCCCAAAACTGGACGGTTGACTTAATGTCCTGCCCCCTCAATTAGGTGGACTGTATTGCCCCTGACTTTTGTAAGGCAGGTGTTTCGGGGACACAAACAACTCCCCCTAACAGGTAATAATACTCCACTAGCTCCCCCGCTTGTGTCGAGTGTCGAACGTTTGACAAGCCGCAACTATTTAACTATCGATAGCTTTACACACTATTATGGTTTGGCCTTTGTAACTCGGTTAGCAATTAATGTAACAAGATTGTCATGTTATTTAATTATCATGGAATTTTCGCTCAAGGTCAAACATTATTAGAACGATAACAATCATTTCATTTATTCTTCAATCATATTTTATCATTTAATCGCTTTATTAATCTTGCACAAAAATTTAATATATTATACGTAGCAAAATACTTTTCGGTGTCTAATTTTTCCAAATTTGTCAAGACGAAATAAATTCGTGGTAATGGTTTTAATATTAAAAAAATTTTTTTTTTTTTTTCTACTCGGTGAATTGGAAACCTTATTCGTCAGGTCATATATTTTTTTCTAAATATTATTTTTCATGTGTTACCTGAACCAATTGACATCACAAGCTAACCACCTATTCCATGCCTGTCGGCCGAATTTCTCTAAGGATGTAGGCTATGTTAGTAGCATCGATATAAAAGGGAAGTGAAGCTGAAAACGAGACTGATAGTTCTGTCCGGAAGAGAATGTGATTTATAATCCATGGATTCTTAAAAGTTGGCGGCGTTGACCGCAGCTGAAATAACGTGCACAGGTTTTTCAAAAAATAAAAAATAAAAGGATAGTTACCTCTCAAGCTTCAATGAGCATCATTCGATCTACTACTTCGGAATGATATAAATTAGTTCATCTTTTTTTTTCCCCCTCCTCTCTCTCTTTCTTTCTTTCTTTTAATTCCATAAAGAATTTTAAAACTTTGTCGAAAATTAGTAAGCAGTTTTATAGATATTATTATTATTATTATTATTATTATTATTAAAATGTTAAAGAAATTGTATAAAAATTATAATTTTTCTGTGAAAGAAAATATTTTAAAGACAGATGCTCTGCCTCTCACTGGTGTTGGTCCAACCCCATTCTCCAACATGAAGTCTGTATGAAGAACGAGCAGTGATTGGGTGACAATAAGAACGAACGGATGCTGAAACAAATCGATTGACAGAGAAAGAACTACAGTTTATTTCCCTAAGGAGAATTGTCGATTAGAGATGGTACATGGGAAGGAAGATGGTTGAAAAATGTCTGGCCTATGATATTTTCAATATTTAAGATGAAAGTTTTGCAGAAAATTTCTTTATAAATTATGCAAATGCTATTGATATATATATACATACATATACACAAATAGTATGTGCTTACCGCGGCAATCTTCCATGATATTCGTTTTACTTATTCTAGATTTAAAATATTTATTTTTTTATTTTATTTTTTTACAAAAAGAAACAGAATTACAATTATGAATATTATGCATATCAGTTTTAATAAATTAAAATATGATTATTTATATATGAATTCTTAAGTGGCTTATCTCAAATCAAAATTTTATTTTTTCTCAAATAGCTCTTCATCAAAAATAAGACAATAGTGAGAAACTGACTTTATTTTATAACGTTCGAAATAATAGTTACTCGTTTGTTTAATTTAAGTAAAGTGTATGAACTCTGAATTAATCCAGTTTAACTTAAATTACATTAAGTATAATTATCAGTGAATATCATATTATATCGCTATTGCATTATAAATCCGAAAATTTAGTATGTGAATATAGAAAATTGTTAAATATATCGAAAAATATATATATATTATTTACTGTATTTTGTCAAATAATTTTTCTTTAACGAATGAAAATTTTCAAAAGAAGAAATAACTTTAGTCAGGCATCTTATAGAATCGAGGCCTCATTTAAGGTTATGACTTCATAGCTCATTGATCCAGATTTACTGACCTACATTACCTGATCCTGAATGTTTTTGTGAAATTGTTGAAATTTTATTCGAATCAGTTTTTTTTTTATTTATTAAAATTTCATACGTAGTTTTCTTTTAAATTGTATTATTATTATTATAGTTTTAAAAATTATTAGCATTTTGATTTCATGCAAAAAATAGTACAGTCGCTAATGTAAACAATTGCAGTTGTTAAGAATTAAGTTGCTGAGATCACATTCCGACAGAGACTGCCTGTCAGCTGTCAAGGTCACAGCTCGCTCCTGTTGAGGGATGAACTTAGATGACTTTGTAACAAGGTCTTTCTTAAACCATTTAATGTTATAAATCGACTTTTATGTTATAAAAACAAACAGCTACGCAATTCGGCCAGACAACTGTCTTCCTGGTTAGATATAAGAAGCGCGCGAAATCATCTCACACGTCACGTGACGCTAGCAGCATCTCGGTAGCAAATATGACATGAGAAGGAAATTCAATTAAAGCCGAGCGCATTTATCTGAACAGGATATCCGCCTGACCCATTTCTCGGCTTCACCTGGGCTCATATTTTTTTTTTCTACCTCCGCATCGTCCTCCGCCTTCTTCTCCTTTCCTTTCCGCCATGCCACGGCTGCGACGCGTTTCGGCCTGTGGAGGGAGGGTGTAGAAAAACTGCCGAAGGTGTTAGACGGTACGACGACCTCTACTGCTTCGACTTCCTCTCTCGTCCGATATTCCCGTCCTCCCCATACCGAAGTATTAGAATGGAACGTCCCTGCTAAAGCTGGGAGAGAAGTTTTTTTCTTTCTCTCCACTTCAGTGGGGGAGATGGCAGACTGAGGCTGTCGGTTTTTTATGAGCGTCTGACAGTTAGGATTCCCCCTGGGCGGGGGGCAGCCAAGCTAAGGGGGACGACAGCAGGGGTTGAAGAGTCCCGTCTAGACTGGACGGGAGGGATCGTACGGTGTCTGTTTCTTCCCGTCTCTGGACCGACCCTAACTGCCTACGGAAACCCTACAAGTTTTGCATCCAGGTCTGAGAGGGTGATTTCAGGTGTGGCGCTGGATGCAGACCGTGACCGGACCTATACGCCGGTGAATGCCGAGAGAAGCGTCTGTCACATTGTTCTGGTTTGTTTAAGAGAACGAGGGCAATAATCTGCAGGTTGTATAGGTCCACCCTTAGATGGGCCTCATCCTGATCCCAGTTGATAGTCTCAGAGCAAGCCCAGTCGGGTATGGGGTGCAACTGGGATGTTGAACTGCCTCTACATTCGACCTGAAGATCGGCGTGGATGTGTATGTTGTTAAGCCTAACTCATCAGGTGTGGTGTGCTTTCTCTGGATTTTTCTCTCGCTCGTCACCTACGGATGACTGGTGATGGTCGGCTCGTCAATTTTGTGGTTTCATTTCTTTAATTGTCAGCTAGACAAACGGTAGAAGAACCAGCCAGACGTGTTGCCTCACGTTCTAGACTGTGGTGGGGTGACGGTTGTTGCACGTGTGCGCGTGTGGCATGGCAGGAGATGTCTGCTGCATGACCGCTGCTTGCCTCTGACTGCATGGCGCTCTTATCGAAGCAAGAACGTGGTGCATTTTCCGAACTAGGATATACGCCATCTAGCAAGATTGTGTTTGTGTCCACTGAAGGAATTCGAATCTTCAATCACGTTCCTTATCATTTCAATAGTAAGTGAGATTCTTGACTAAATAAATTCGCCTTCGGTTAACACATTTTTTGACATTTTCGTATTACACGTGGCACCCTGTCTCTCTATTGTGGTGAGTCTCTTAGCAAATGAATATCCCCTAATCTGTTGACGTTAATGCCAAACAAGATTATTTTCTCACTGTTTTTCAAACCTATTCCAAATCTGTATCCCATCTCTATCATTATTGTTATAAGTTTACTATATAAACAGGCCTTTTATAACATATACTTCACGATTTGAAGTGTTTAAAATTTATTGATGCCACCTACAGCTCTAATCCAAGATATTTTATTCAAACTGATAACTTTATTTTGTGGCGAATACAAATTGCAAATGCCCTTGTATGAGACACTAATCTATTGACTTGTCTTCTAATACCTTTTATCCTTAGAAGCAAGAAACTAATCGCGAATTTATAAAAAAAAAAATTTAATATTTTGAAACTAATTTATCAGTATACTCTACACACAAAATAAACGTGTAGGACATAATCTTGCACACTGTAACTGTTTCTGATAGTTGATAATAGTAAATCTTTAATATCATGATTTAATGTTTTCATTGTCAATTTAAAAATACAAATTTCAAAAGAAATTTTTTCATAAATAAGCCTTAAAAGTAAAAAATATTAAATCGTAGATCAGGTATAAAATAGCTTATATATGATTTTTCTTAATATTTCTAATATTAAAATTATAATTATGAAACTGCACAGTAGATAAAAAATCTGTTTTCAAGTGGAAAAAGTAAAATTTGAACAATTCTGCTTAAGAATGCTCAAATTTTGAGCAGTTCAAGAATAACTTTTCTGTACAAAATTAAATATGTGTGACGTTGCATTGATTAATTTCAAGTTTTTTTTTTTTTTTTTGTTCTTTTTTAACTATTGTTTATTATTTTTTTCATAAGAAACTTTTCATTTAAAACTTTTATCATTGAAAATTAATTTTTTCTGTGAAAAATGATGTAACAATAGGATATATATCTGTATATATAGCATATGTTATATATAATCTAGTATTATGTTCAGAATCATTTATAAGATTAGTAAAATAATGAATTTTTAATCATAAACGTTTATCTGAATATATCTTTATCACTTTTATCAAAATTTTTATAAAGAAATTAATAATAATAATTGTTATATAGCTTGTAGGCCTATTATTACTGTTTTCATAAAAGTCTCACACATACAATAAGTTATCTTTATAACTGAAAATTCTTTACTGTCAAGTAAATTCCTATAGACTCCTAGTCATTACTTTGGGAAAAGAAATTCCAGAAATTTTTATTTGAAATAATTCAAAATTTTTATCATAATTTATCCGATATAAACTTATATACTTTTATAACAGAAGTAGCATTTTTGATATATTTTTAAATGTAAATTTATTTTTTTTTAAATTTATAAAAGCTATTGAATAAAAATAATTTCATATTATTTATAATAATAAATTAAAATTTAAATCATTGTAAATTGAATTCTTTATATAGAAACAATTCCATAATTTAAATTATTAAAAATTGATAAAGTTCAGAAAATTAAAATTAATATCTAAAAATTATTAAAAGATTTAGGCCTAGTCGATATAGGTATTAATGTAAATGCAATTTAGCATTATGTAATGAAACAATTAATGTAATATGTCTCTATGACAATCAAAGCATTTTTGTCTATTGTATACAGAAGAGTTTAATGCAATATGGCTGCCATTAAATTCAAACTATAACGGACGTTCAAGTTCCAACATGGTGAACTTTCCTTTTTAAATGACTCTCAAAAACATAAAATAGCGTTCAATTCCCTTGCGGGAATTACGAAAGCTTGTATTGAAAACAGTTAAAAAATCAAACGCTGTCCGCCATTTTGTTTTGATTTCTGTCGTGGCATCAGATAAAATCAAAACAATCTTCGTCTATATTTAGGTTATAAACGTTTGAAATGTAATGTGCGTAAGGGGTTCGCTTGCCCACGAACAAGTTTTAATTTGTAAAAAAAACAGTACTGCAACGTTTTTTTGACGCGATAGTAAGTGGTAAAACCGTTATCCTATTGTTTGATTTACCGATCACTATAGTAGGTTTTCACGGGTATTAGAAAATTGCATGGTAGTGACCAAGGTTGTTGGGTTCATAGGGCTGACTCTTTGCTGCCGGACATCCGTATCATAGCTCCTAGTCAGGAAAGAGGACTCGACGATGACTACTATATTTACGAAGAGAGGTAAAAAAAAAAAAATTACCGTCCGTAAAAATTGTGTATTTGGTTCTATCACCGTCATTTTCAGCCTGGCACCATTTCTTTTTAATTTTATTTTTTCTTTTCAATTTCATTTTATTTCGGTCGTCGTGATTTCTCAAACTCTTCTTATGTTGATTAATGTTAAAAACATACTTTTTTGTCAATGTATTAATTTGTCAGCTTTATTTATTTTTTGTTTGGATGTTTTAAGCTTTTTTCTTTTGGATTTTGTTTTGTTGGCTAATTTAATTTTTTTTTTTTTTTTCGATTTTAGCGGATCCGAAACGGAAACCGATAAGGAAGAATGGAGTGCAGCAAACT
>WUQG02000893.1:0-12362 GCA_011317285.2 Androctonus mauritanicus | reverse complement strand
CGTAAGTGGTTTCTTCCTAGAATCGAGCACTCTTCCAACTCTCTGCGTGACTGATTTCTGAAATCAGGCAGGCGGGGAGTTGGAAAAGTTCCCGATTCTAGAAGAAAAAAACAGTTACGTGCCATCTGCATAAGCGCAATATATAACTAAATAGACATGAAAGGACTGCTAGAGATATTTATCAATAATATTTTTAATAAAATTTAATAGTATATTTATTTATTTGAACCCATAACTCTAAGCGTACAGATAGTGAAAACAGAACCACCCTAAACAACTATAGGTACAAAACAAATCATAGGCTTAGCGAAACAAAAGTTAATAATATAATTGTAAAATCATACAAAAATCATAAAAAATAATTTTTTGGTGTGTCAACAGATGCCGCCACTTTCTATTCAGTAACAACACTAAGTGACGCTGCGAAACAAGTCCATCCACAGGCTCCCCACTTCTACGGGGAAGGTCAGCAGGATGATAAAGGAGGGGAATCGATTGGCCGGCTCCGGACATCATTATAAATATTTGCAAGGGATTCGAACCCGGATTCCCAGAGTGTAAAGTCGAAGCGTTTCTATGCGGCCAATCCAGCGGGATCATAAAAGATAATTATTTCGACATCTCATTATCATTATAATTAATGGCAACTCGTATAAAAAAAGAGTTGTTATACTTATTCGTACGAAACTTGGGAATATATAAAAGACGACTATTTCTGAATTTACGCGGAAGAAAATAACAGCAAATATAGTCGGAAGATAAAGAGCCGCAAACATATCAATTAATGAGTTTCATGTCTGTCACAATAATTCGGTCCTTAATTATTTTTATGTTCAACATTTCATATAATTTGATAAAAGACAAATCCCAACAACAAAGAATTTTTATAATTATGTACGTCGAATAGCGTTATCTATTTTTTGTATATGGCAATCAAAAGCGGAATTATGTAGTGAAAGACAATAGTTAATATTAACATTATATGATAGAATGCAATCCGATTTTAAATACATAAACATCTTTAATTTTTTGTAAATACCGCCGCATAAAGCCGGACATTTTGTAAATCTTAGTAGCGATACTGTCAACACGTAAAGAATAAGAAAGCCTAGAATTCAAAAGGCGACCCATGTGTAGATGAGAATCGACTAATTGGAAAACTGTTGTTAAGCTGAACTGTTTCATGCAGATTTAAATTATGCATTAAAGTAAATTTCACGAAAACGGTTTTATCGACGTTAAGTTTGAGATGATTAGCATTAAGCTAATATGGAAGTAAGGGCGGCCGGATGGCCGAGTGGTAACGATGTCGGCGTGCCACCCAAGAGGACCCGGGTCTGGTAACTCCTGAAAAGTTTTTTCGGGGTGCTGGGCCCGTCCCGGCGATCCCCGTCTTTCACCATCCGGCCCCCTCTAAGGGTGTGGGTGCAGCCCGTGGATTGAACTGGCCCCGCCCTTAGTAATCTTCCTGATTGGAAAGGGGAGTAAAATATGAAAAAAAAAATATGGAAATACGAATTAATGAAAAATAATAATACAAAAGTTGAAAAACCACAGGAAGGTTTTGGAAATATTTAGTTTTAACTTTTTGATAAGAAACCAGGATAAAAAACAAGGAAGTACAATTGCAGGAATTGAGCAAACTTATGAAAATATATCTTGGCCAGGACTGTATCTGTACATAAAATGAGCACTTTTATATGATATATAATTGTTCTTATAACAAATGCGTTGGATATGTAAATAACTTTACTACCATTCTGTAAATAAGTCGAAGGTTTCGATCTTCACTGTTTGCCGAATATTTACTATACCTTAAATATTTACTATGTCTCCGATTCAGAACACTTTAAGTTAAAATAAAGAATACAGTTTAATTAATAGATTTATGATTCAATGCAATATGTATTGATTTGTTTTAGTTAAGAAAAATCCAAATATTAAAAATAGTTCAGATGTGGATATGGCATTAGAATTCTACACATTATAAATAAAGCGAATTTTTAAAATAATTTCCAAAATTCTTTCAAATAAATATATTTGACGAAAGATAAAATATGCATAGTGCAGAGATTTCCAAATTTTAAACAGCCGCGATATTTATTAGAAACACGTATTTAAAAATCATTACAGTGTAATTACGGAAATAGTCATGTTGGTCGATTCGTCGTTCTTTAATGACTTGTTAATTTATACATATTGTAAAATATATTATAAAAAGGTTACGATTTAATAAATTTCTCATACTTTGGAATATTAATTTGATGACAGAGCAAGATTATTAATGAAAGTGCTGTTAAATCGATTTCATAAAACAAAAGTATTCCAAGAAGTACATGTATGTGGGCATTAGCTTGTAAACAGTACAGATAAGCTTGTAATAATACGGTTTCCTACAACACGGTTCGTTCTAACACCATTAGAAATTTGCAAAATCCTCATATGTTACGGTACTTCTTCAGGGATTTTACTTAAACACATTTAGAAAATTACGTCCCTTCTGCAACAATTCCGTTTCAAAATTGCACACTCTCCTACAACACAAAACACATTATTAATTTTTGTAAATCCATACAACATACATATAAAATATAATAATTGGAAAATACTTTACTAAATTAGTCATAAATGCACATTCCCTAGTTTGCCATGAAAGGGACGATTTTAAAGAAATGTAGGGCGATTTTTTTTTTATTCTTGAAAATAATAATTAAATTGTTAATTATTATTTTCAAGAATAATTTTTTAAAATCGATGAAAGGACAATTCATTTAATTATTTAAAATATTGATAAAAGATGTATAGGTGGGGCCTAACACAAAACATGTTTACTAATTGAATATCGTAAACACTGAGAAGAAGATGACGTAAATATATCGGAAAAAATAAAATAAAACTTCAACACTTGCCAATATTAATTTATTACAGGTTTATATATCTGTTTAAAGAATTTGAATTATCACTCACTCCTATTATCAAAATTTAAAACTATTAATCTATAGAATACAGGACTGGTGAAACTTTGAATGGAAAAATAAAATATAAATATTTTTTCTTAAGAAAAATTATTCGATATAATTAATTAAATTTTAAAATTTATATATTTTATATTAAACAAACTTTTTTTTGGAAAACTTCCAACGTTTTTGAGGATATTCACGATGCCCATTTTATCGCTAACAGCCAAATAAATATGAAAAAAACTATTGTTTAATAAATATTATTTCATATATATCCTGAAGTAAAAGAAAATCGCAGAAGTGAAGTATTCCTCCATTTTCAATTTTTAAACTCCTATTCATCTGTTATAACTTTTTGCACTTTAAAAATTTATATTTGTACCCAACCATTCAGTCTTGAATGAAACGCAATCCACGTCCCAGCCCCACTATTTAGAATTTTCTACTTTTCCTTTTGCAACAGTTGGTAAACCGTTAACATCGCTTGCACTTTTAATATTTTCGTTTGCACTCCACCGCTTGAGCTACAAAATCAAATCATTGGATTCAGCTTCGCATTAGCGCCGTTTAGTAATTCGTTACTCATATATTATATCTATGTCCAAATACACAATTTATTATCGACCACTCAAAAATTACAAAAATCAGTATATCAATCAGTTTTAGGAATCACTCAGAAATATTTATGGAAAACTATAATATTCATTTTATATAATCATCAATTTTCTGCGTCTTCTAGGTGGCTTCTCTGCAGTTACGGAAATATTTATAGATATGCTATGGAGAGATAACCATTACTCTGCGGAAAAACTTGTTAAATTCGATGCACATGCGGATATTTTATAAATGAATTTGGATTAAAATGATTACAAGGCAGTAGATGCTTAACAAGAAATTTTCTTAATAAAATTTTAGAGTTTATTATAATTCGAAGTATATAGTTTATACTTTTTAGTCCGAGCACTTGGAATTAACGACGTTTTACTATATTCGATGCTTCTGTCCAGACTTATGATATGTGAAAAAGTTATTTTCGCGTTTTGCACATAGCACATCAGTTAAACTCAAAACGGGAAAATTATGAGAACCTTCGTTGATTTTCTTGTCTAAATCATAGGAGGAATAGTTACGATATGAAAGTTTATTATATAATTTGTACTACTTAGAAAATAGAAAATAAAATACAGCGTATCCCCAACTAACGGGATAATTCATGCAAAAAAAAAAAATTCCCTCGTAAATCGAAAATTGATTAATCCAAGAAATTTTAAATCGTTATTACACAAAGTAGTAAACAGAACAGACAAATGAATTTTATCGGCATACTTTACGCATAGATAATTGAGTTATAGGCCATAACTTATTATTTTTGCCAAAAACTAAATTATTTATATAAAATTTCCATTGGTGTTATATGGAATGAAAACCTCTTATGTAGAGGCCCTATGGCATATCTTATTAATTTATTCATATTGTAAAATATATTACAAAAAGAATTTGATTTAATAAATTTTTTATTTTTTAAATAATAATTTGATGTTCGAACAAATATAATTAATGAAATTTCTGTTAAATCGATATGACGAAACAAAAGTATTCAAAGAGGTACAGCTCCGGCCAAAATGTTTGTCACCTAAGCGGAAGATGTTCGGCTTCCTTACGATACTTACAAACCAATGAGATGAATCAGTACAGGCGCGAATTGGAGTTTGCGGAGCTTTGGACGATTCCATTTATTTTTTCTGAGCAACAGGGTTAGGTAGGCTTAATGACAGGTGTTCAATCATTTTTTCCGAAAACTAATTTTGAGCATTTATTAGGAAAATTTCAATTCATTATTTACAAATTAATCTATGCCGTTATTAATTTTGGAAAAATGCAGCATTATATAGTCGTAACTAAACGAGTAATTAAGCGATAAGTTGTTGAAGCACCAAGCGAAGCACCGGCAATAACATAATGGCGACTACGGGAAGTATTTTAATTTAATGTTTTATTCGAAAATGTATACTTCTTTCTGCATTTGTAATAAAATTAAAAACTGTTTCAAAACGATTCTCATTGATAGTGTTTACATCCGTTAATTGACCAAATGAAAAAAACCAAACGATATTTATTTCATTCTCATGACAATTTTAATAACTTTTTGTCGGATTATACCAATACGCGTTTTAGGAATTCGTTTTATACAAGTGTCTACAGTATAGAAAATGTGCTATTTTTACGATATCTAAAGATACAAATTCCTTCGCTATCGTAGAATTGTTTTCGATATTGTAAATGTTATACATTTCAAAAATTAATAGAATCGGTAGGTCAAATATAGATATTTAATTCACAGATTATTATGCATAAATCTAATTATATTCTTTCTGCTGTATCATTTCATGTTATTTTTCTGTGCATATTTCTCTTTGTTGAATTGATAAAAATATAATAATATTCGGATTATATAAATATCGACATTCATTCATATAATTGAACCGTATACAAATTTCGATACTTGTAAAATAAAAATTGTAATATATACGCCTATACATAACATAAATATATTACAATTTTTACTTCAAAAATATCGAAATTTGTATACGATTCAATTAAGTTATATGAATGAGTATCGATATTTACATGACCAGAATATTATTATATTTTTTATCAGTTAAATAAAGAGAAATATGCACAGAAAAATAAGCTGATCAACTTCCCCGACTCATTCTATGTATATATATAGAATGAGTCAGGGAAGTTGACCAACTTTTTCTTTTTGATCCTAAAACAGCGATTCTCAACTGTCGGGCGGGCCCCACAGTTGAGAAATGCTGAAAGGTTTAGAATCGCTGCTCTAAAACTCATGTTAAATCTTAATACTTTCATTTGATATTTTTTGTACTTATAAGGATTTTACATATATGACTCAATTATAAATAATGACCCGATTGTTATGTCAAAGTTTTTGAACTTTGATATAACAATCGGGTTATTATTTATAATTGTTTTAAAAGTTACAATTAGTCATCTTACCTTGAATATTCGATGTCAGATGCCACTGCGCTTTTAATTCAATTTAATAAATAGCAAAAATGAACTCTTTTCTCATCCAATAAACTTCTTGTTCACTATACCATGTATATTTTAATAGAATGAATTATTAAATTCTATAAAATTAGAAAAATTAAATAAAATCAGATATTTAGGTATCGTATATACTCAAGGTGGCCAAGTTGCAACTCCTTAGCCACATCGCCTATTTGATACCTTTAGTATGGCTCCATATCATGAAAGAGTTAATATAGAGTAATCTCTTTTCATTAAAAAAGATGTAGAATTTGTTCATTTGTCCATATAAAATAAGCTATTCCAAACATTTAATGGAAAATGATTTAACAGTTTTTTTTAACCCCTTCATATACAATTAGCATTAAACAGATAATGAATTATTTATTGTGTGGACCCATGCCATATTTTTTCATCGTCATTTTTCTGTCATCTCCTTTTTTAACCTCCGTCCTGTAAGGTAGGTATAGGGCTATTATATATCTGTGAAAATGGAAGCAATTCATGTCTTCTCTGTTTATGTGTTATGCTGAAGTTTTAAATTTCCTTCGAACCAAAGGAAGTTTAAAACTTGAAGCATAATCCGGTCCTAACATATGTTCTTATCATTTATTGTATGAAAATAAATAAGAAATACTAAATTTCGGAATCTAATTCTGAAGCAAAAGATGCCATCTTTCCCGTTGATCAGGACGAGATGCTACTTTTAATCACCTGAATTAAAATGGCTAAATTAGAACCACATCGAAAGAAAAGTATTCTTTTAAGTATCTGTTACATACTAAATACATTAATTTTTATTATTCTGATATTATTATGATTAATAATATTGCTTCAAAAATTAATATATAATTTTTGATGAAAATTACAACACTGCTTATTTTTCAATTTCCAATGCGAGTAGTTGATAATCTGATAAAAAGCTATTTTCTATATCTTTGATGAGCTTATAGAAGATTATTATAAACCACATTCTCTCGTCACCCGTTTATATACTAAAAAATTACAGAAAAATAAGCTGCTTTCCCGATTCACTATATATATATTTGTACCTAAGAGGCATATCACACTATGCTCAATTTAAAAAAATTGGACATATTATCATATGCCTCCGAGGTACAGATATAAGTATTATGTTATTTATATGTTATGTATTTTACGCTGTGTATATTTTCGGTTATTGGTTTGTTTATTTGTTAGAGTTAAGTAAGCAAAATATCTAGTAATATAAACGGTAGAAGTGAATAGCTTCTACTGTTTATATTACTTGATACTCTGCCAAATTTATCACAATTCTCTACGATTGTCCAACTTAAATAATTAGTCTGACGGTTTTAAAAATTCATTAAATATGTTATACAAATACAAACCATGAAAAAATCATATAGAATTTAATAATTTAGTCAATAGATGACGATATATGTAATCAATATTTTTTCAATAAATTTAATCACAGTAGCCCACGATGGTATCATTGCAATGTGATGTTACAACGACGTAACAGTGGATGATGCTACATAACGATTTCGAGAAATTATATCATGATGACGCAATAGTATGTGACGTCGGGATAATGATATCATGATGGTCTTACACCTTAGTTAAATATAAGTTATATTATAACGGATACAAATGGACACAAAAAGACAATGGATTCCAAATTCTGTCATCAATAAATTATTTCTTTCTGGAACTTCTTGCATCCATCTTATTGAATAATTCTGATTATTTAAATTTACAGGAAATCCTCGTATAACACGGAACTTCTTCGATATCGTTTCATTTTAATACGATTACATAATTGCAGCAATTCCTGAACAACACGATATATACTGTATATTATGGTTTCATTCAAATATGGTTTAGAATTTGCAGTAATCCTTCATCCCATATAACGCGGTTTCTCACTAAGATTTTGTAAGAACTTAATTGTTGTGTGATAAGAGGGGAGAATGATTAATTTTATTTTTATATTCTACAAAAATTCACACTAAATTCTAGACTGCTTTCAGGAATGATGATAAAATTAATAAGATTATTTTTATAATAGGTCCTATATATAAATTTTAATTTTCAAGAATAAATTTTATTACTAATTTATATATTTTTAGCTATACACTATTATTATTTATTTTTGTTGTCTTATATTGTAACGATTTGTACGTTTGCAGCCAAATGTAATGTATATGGAGATCCAAATTATCGCACATTTGATAACAAAGACTTCAGATTTCGAGGAAACTGTGATGGAACTTATGTTCTTCTCCAGACAAAAGTCGATGAAAGTGATGATCCAGATATTCAAATATTTGGTGTGAATGCAAAATGCAACAATTTAACAAATGCTACGTGCACTGTTGGAGTGATTGTTAAATATCAAGGAAGTATTCTTGAGGTTTACGCTAATAAATCGGTAAGAATATTTTATCAAGAATATCGAATTCTCTTTGTTAAATTCATAATATAGATTCTTCTCTACTTACAATTAAGTTATGTTTTGATATATGATCCCATCATAGATCAGTTTGCTTGAGGGCTTTACGATAAAGCATTCGTTTACCGTTTTAGAGAATCCGGGTTCAATTATGAGTACGACATTTTAGTTTATAAGACGAGACCAATTGAACCTTATAATTCAACCTCCTGGTTGAAGGGGAAGATTTAATAGGAAGGCCAAAACCAATCTTGAGAAACTGGGGATTGAGACTTAAATTTGAATCCAGATCCTTCAAGGTGATAACCAGCACTTTCTAAAAAAAAAAGAGTGTTCAATGGGTCGACATTTATGTTTTCCAGCATATAGTAGGCTGCAAGAGACAATGCTGCCAAATATAAAAATATCTCCTATGTGATATGCCAGTTTAAAGAAACAAACCTGATCTAGTTGATTGTTGTTTTATTGGCCATGATGAAAGTTTTCTGAATATCCATGCTAGAAGCGCGAGGTTCAGTTATGGCTACTATAACTTTAGATTTTTTGGAAGGGGCTCAGAACTGATTCTTGAATTCCATCTTCTATTTGATTTTTGACTCCACTGGGAGTGCAAGTTGACACAAAAATAACTCGCTACTTAGTATGCATGTGGTAAAAAGCGACGTTAAATCACATAGGGGAGAAAGCTAATTCATCGTAGATCGAAAACTCATAAATTTCCAAGACTAAAAATTGTCCGGATTTGAACGAGGATCTCAAATCGACTATAATTAAACTGAGATCTTTCAAGATGTGAGAGATCGCTTTACTGCATAGACAACTGCTGCCTGTAAATTTTTAATAAGCCAGAAAAAGTATTTGTAACAATAGACTGTGAAAATAACCAAGTTCGAAATATCATGAGGACAATCATAAGATCAAATTATTATTACTCGAATGATCGTAAGTAGGGGACCATTTATATTAATTACTTAAATATTTTCAATTTAATTAATTTAAAATATCATTATTTACATAACTAAAATTTCGATGATATGTTTCTACTGTATTCTATATCATATTGTTCGTAAACTGAATTATTGTTTAAATTTAAATTATGAATGTTTAATCTTAAACAGTAATTCGGCAGTATTTTATTTTTGTTTGAAAATATATTTTATGCAATTTAAACCAAGATTTAAATACCAAGATTTAAATATCGCAACATAAATATAGTATACTATATTTTTATTAATATACTTATTTTAACGTAATTTAAAGAATATTAAATAGCATTAAATACAACCGAATTCCATTAATATTACTTAACATCATTTATTCGTTATAGTTCTGTTTGTCTTATAGATAATAGATTACAGAAATATTTTTATATAGAAAACTTTTTATAAATATTTTCTAAACACGTTAGTTAACTTTGAAGTTTTTTCCTGAGTTAAGACTGTATCATAAAGTAGGGATTCTGTTATTGAGAAATGAATGATTGACTGGCTTTGTCCATTATTCTCAGTAACAATCAGTCTCAGTAATCACCACTTCTCAGAATCTCAATTATCTCTTCTTATATTATTTAGTTCGCCAATTTGGAGTTTCCATTAACGTACCAAATTTAACTTGAAACAAAGACCTCAAAACCAAAAAGATTCAGTTCTGAGAAACTTAATACAGCCCTTTCCATTATATGTTTTGCAATATGATTTAGATGTAAATGTTTCATATATAAAAGCTACACATCATTTGATGGCGTGGCTTTATATACGAAGCGTTTATAAGTTTGGTAAAGAAAGTAAGTGAGAACTGAATATCTTCAAATAAAACATTTAATCCAGAATATTATTTTCGCTAAAATTATTTAATAAATTTAACCATGTTATACAAGTTCCAAAATTCAAATAACTTATTAGAAAATATAGGGCCTACCATGAAATACAAATATTAAATTGATATGGATTTTTGATATGAACTAAAGCATTAAGTATTTAACAATAGTCACAAGATTTAGATTTCATCGACTGGATAGTTGCATGACAAAGTATTTTCTTATTACGTGGAGATCAGATTCGGTTCCATGAAGAAATCATACTTCCAGATTTTTTTCAAAAAGTGTCTATCTCTGCCGTAGAAATCTATCGTTCAGCTGACTGCCGACTTCATTATAGCCGTAGTAGTTACTTAAATGTCCTGCTTCTTAAAAAGCGGATATAAAAATAATGAAGAAAACACAGATCGGATTATTAAATTAATGTACAGTATTTTTAATAAATAGATTTCGTAAATTATTTTTAACCTAATTGCAATAAGACTTTAAATACTTTTATTCATTCATAAAATTATATCTTTAAGGATTGATTAATTTTTAGGTGAAAATGAATAATACTTCTAATCAGTTTTTTTATTTATTCATTTAGAAATCCTATACTGATTTAAATATTCGGTATCACTAGTATAAATATTGAGATTTTCTGAGCAATATCGGATAGCATATATCATTCGTATGTATGAATTTTTTTCAAGAGTCGATATTTTCGTTACTTGAATATCACTAGTATATGAGACTCGTTGAGCATAATTATGAGATGCCTTATTAGTTAAGCCGCCATCATATGGTGGTAAACAGTTAAGATCTGAACTTGAGAAAATTCAAAGGATGACAAGTCTGAGCATCATAGGAGCTGAGGACTGCTCCTTTTCTGCTTTCGAAATTTCCTCTGGCATTTCCCCTTTAAATCTAAATGTCGAGGCTAGAGCCTAAGAGGATTGTATAAGCTCCGTTGTTTTGGAATAATGTTTTGGACCTACCAAATGGAGCATCTATCTTTTGAATAGGATAAGACTAAACGATTTAGTGATTCAGCTTTTTCAAACCCTAGTATTTTATCTAGCGTGGAAGAAAGTATGGTGAATTTGGATGCAATGTTAAGGATGGACTGCTCTGGTATTCATATGGTTTAAAAACCACTATTCGTTCATGTATAGGAATTTATTTCTCTTGCACCAGTAAGGACGATGATGATAAATTCTTGTTCCCTCGGAACGTTTGCCACTATCTTCAGGCATAAATCCATTCTATCTCTGCATGATTATTAAAATCATTCTTGGTAGATGATATGTTAATAATCATGTTTATATTTTATCAGATAAACAACTAACATAAAAAGCACTGGATAGTTCTAGTGTTACATGTAAGATATGATCTTCTAGGGTTACATTTTCCTGCACTGAAAAGTCTGTTTACAGTCTCATTGAAGAATGCTCTATCTTTTGAGTGTAAAATGGGGTTTCTTAAGGGATAATCCTCTTATAGAAGCACAACAGATAACTGGATGATCACGATATTAGTGCTAATTAAAGAATTCTCTTTTCTACTAATATTAATTATTTCAAATAATTTGCATTACATATATTAGTGTATCTGCTGGCTGGCTTCGGTGGATGATTGCTACTCCAATTAGATACGAGATAAATGACACATGCTAATTCAATTTGCTTGTCCCACACTTCAGAATTTTTCAGAAGAGCTGGCGTGGCTTCTTGAGCCGCATCGTTCTCCTGGCAGCTGATTCCATCAGAAATATGAAGACACATGAAGTACACTAAAATGCCCTCTTGCTTAGTATTCAGCGATAAGGAAATCACTCTGACATTGAAAGAAATATACATATATATTTTTTCATGGATTAATGCCGATTTCCTTATTGCTTTACACTGTATGGAAGAATATTTTAGTGTATATATATACATATGAATGGTTTATAAATATTTATTAGTTTAGTAAAGTAATATTTTTAAGAGCATATAAAGATTTAAATTTTTTGTTCATTTTTTTAATCCTTAGGACATTTTCAATAATAAAATTGTTACCTGCAACTATAAAGATGCTTATTGTCCCTTGGGAGAAATATATTTCAAAGAATTCA
>WUQG02000882.1:0-12364 GCA_011317285.2 Androctonus mauritanicus | reverse complement strand
ATGATGGCGGATAATGAAAAGGGACGTGAAGAATGATGATGTCGCTAGAAAAGGCTTAGGATGATTATGATAGGATGTCACCTCGTTGTAGACTAACCACAAATCACATCCGGATCCGTCCGGCTTCTAGCCAACAGATATTTTAGTGGTTCTCCGGGGATGGCAATTACAACAATTCGATTTAAATAAATAAAAAATAAAATAAAAAAAAAAAACGTTTGGCGGATGTTCAACGGGTGCTACCGGTTATAATAAGTTAGTTTAGGTATGCTTTAATTTTTAACAACTGTCCTGTACGAGTTTTATAGCGAGTAATCCGTTCAGGATAGAGAGAGAGAGCTTTATTACTCTCAAAGGCCTTTAGTAGGCCTAAGAGGATAATAAAGAATATTTTAGTCAAACTCGGAGCATAAAATTACCAATCCTGGCACAAATGCGAGTGCACCATTTTTAAGAAATTACAAATTGGAAACTTGTCCATTAGTTCGATGGATTTTTTTTCTTTATTTTTTTCTTTTTTTTAAGTCGCTTCCTCCCTTCTAACGGAGAAACAAAATTAAAAAGAAAAAGATTTTTCAGTTAACAGGCACTGAAACGGCTGAATCATCCCGGAAAGGTACAAATGATAGAAGGGAGAATCGCATTATAAACGGGGAAGAAAGAAATTCCCTCAACAAATTGAATTTCTCAGGTGAAATGTCTATACGACAACAATCATACAGTTGGTAGCGATGATGACGGAACCAACGGGCTACCCACTAAGTGCTGCCAACATCCACAGCCTTAATGACATTTACCCCGAAAGCAAATGGAATCACGTGACACACTTAGAATCAGACCGGGGGAGGGTTGCGAAGCACGTGCTCTACAAGTCAATTTCGCGCATCTATACCTATACAGCTTCACACCAGACGCGTTCTACAACTTAGTTTATCATTTTAAGTTCGTTGTCCGCTTAATACTATTTGAAAGTGGGGAAAAAAAAAATTTATCATTCCTCGAAACCGATTTGAGACTAATCTTCGGCAATCTTTCCGATGGAGGAGGGGGCGAATTTCCTCCGTTGAATGATAGAGTACAATTATCCTCCGTCAAAAACTTTAGCCAATCCCATCCCAACCCATTCTGGACTTAATGAAAGGTATAAATAGTCCCCAATCACTAGCTAGATCAGGTGTGCCGGAGTTGTATGACTATGATGAATGGATCGTAACAGGACAGGTTAGGCCGGCAATTAATGAGGGACCCAATGGGGAACCCACCGTCTCCCATTGGACCGAAGACCGGTGCGGGGGCGCACCCAAGTTTCAAAATCCGTGACGTCACTACTGACAGATGAGTCCAAACAGCAATTCATATTGTGTAGCCAGAAGTTCCCAATTATATTGTCAAATCGCGATTATTATTTCGTCATTTTAGTAACGCTCCGCCTTTTCCACCAGGAATGTTATCTTTCTACCTTCCTCCATTCCTCTTTTATTGTCTTTGTTCAAATATACCTCCGATAAGAATTTTGAAGAATACACACACACAAACTGGTTTTCTTCTTGCAGATAACAATGCAAAAATTACACGGGTTGCCCACTCGCTGCTTTTGTTCTATTAGCTACGACCGTGCTACATCAAAATTAAGTATGCCGAGTAAATTCAATCAAACCGACCTTAGATTTTTTTTTTTTTTTTTTTTTTTTTTAATACGGAGACACACACACAGACGTGATCTTTTTCTCTGCAACCTTTTTTTTTCGGAAAAAATAAATTTTTAAGCAGTTTATCGCGTGTTTATAACAAGATACCGGGGTGTCAACTCTTCTGTGCAGTCTGGAGCGGAATTCTTCCCTCCAATATTTCAAGCCGAGGGACCAAAAGTGCAATTGCCAGTTCGTCAGCCAAGTGATGCTTACCAGAACCTGACGACAGCCAGGGTTCTGGCCGCATAAACAGTCAATTAGCGCCAAGGTCCTGTTGACCCTAGCGCCAAGCGAGAGAGCGAGAGAGAGAGAGAGAGAGAGAGAGAGAGAGCAAACGTTGTCTCTGGCGAGAGACGGGTAATGAGAGCGTCGACCATGTGATATACGATTTGCCGATGTATGACGTTGCCAGCTAAGGCAAACAGCGCCATCTCAGCGACCGAGCAAAACCGACAGGAAATTAAGAATTATAACTGTTTGGTTTGGATAATCGACTGTGGGCTTTACTGCTTTCCTCATCTAATTGACTGACGTAAAACTTTAATGCGGAAAGGTTGCTTTTTTTTTTTTCGCTATCACGCTTTCACTCTACCGTATTAGTGGATGAAGTTGATTTTTTTTTTTTACTTTCTGAGATCCATCCTTGGAGCACCCATGTTTAAATCCGACTACTTATATATACATACTTCCTTATAATAGCAACCTTTAACGGTTAAAGAATAGAATCAATGGTAATTTATCATCGAGAACCGAATGATATGCTTTCGGAAGCATCGAATGTTAACATTCTAGAACCCAAATTTGGCATTTCTGATACGATTTTGGTGGCTCTAAACTTGTTAATCTCGAGCGACCTTTCGATTTTTAATTAAAAATTTAACGAGGAAAAAATAAGAAGTGGAGGATTTTATATTTATTTAATGGATAGTCTATATTTAAGTAAGCCGTTAAAGTTGACAAAAATTCCGTCTTTAAAGAGAAAGTTTAGAAAAACCTCATTAGTTCATCTCTGGTTAGAAAGAGAAAATAAGCTAGAATAGCAATAACACGTGTTTAATGGATCTGGGAATTTTTCATTTCTGGATAGGAGAAAGCGAAAGAAGTCGTATTATTACTAAACACTGTTGATTTTTCGGTGCATCTACCTTATTAGTTGAACCATTAGTCTACTACTAGAGGATTTCCAGACTGATACGTGATACTACCTCATTTTTATTTAAAGATCATATGTCATTTTACAACTCTTTGGCAAATGAGTTTTCCTCCGCGTAATTACGATCTTTTGTAATTCTGTAGCGTGGCGCGTACAAGCGAATAATTTTGTTTGGTAACGACCTATCAAATAATTTTGAGAGTTGTCATTTCTTTCCATTGTAAACCATGTTTAACCGCAGAAAAGTATTGTATAACGAAAACTCTCGCTTAGTGACTCCGGCTCTTGTCCGTCTGAGTGCGTTATCGCTTTCTACTTCCTCTTTTCCTCCCTCTTCCATCCACCCTATCGTCTCTGTCTCTCCGGAAAGAGGAAACTATTCTTCTGCGACAACCGGCTGTGAGAAAACAATGGACGTAATTTTGGCTGCTTTGGTCAAACAATGCAACTCATTTATCACCCTCCGCCTAGCGTAAAAATGTCAAATTTGTGGCAGTGAATCCGGATAAAAGGTTCTAATTGTTCTACAATCTTCTTGTAATGGAAGGAAATTGAATTTTTACGTCTGAACCATTTTAGTTTTTTTCTTTTTTATATATTCTTTTTTTTTTGTTTTATTCGCCTTTAACCCCTCCCCATATGGTGTTAGTACATTGCCAGCCGAGTTCTTTGATTTATGATACTGGAAATTGAGGCTAGAGAGAATTCTTGCATCAAATAATCAAAGTTTACTGAGTTAAAGAAAAACGTTTAATGGAGCTGATGCTTTCTTTAGTTTAGTCGTTTGTATTGAATATCGTTATATCATATTTCCCGATCTCTCTCTCTCTCTCGCCATTTTATTAAATTGGAAATTTTCTACCGGATAATTTTAATTATCCGCCCGATAATATCGTTTATTTTTATTTAATTAATTTTAAAAAAAGTAGAAAAAAATATTAAGAAATTTTTGAATTATTATTATTATTATTTTTTTTTCCTTGCTTATTTTTAACAAGACGTGTTGGAGCTGAATACGGAATCAGCAGAAATTACAAAAATTTCTTTAGAGAGATTAATCAGCGATTCTTCACCACGACTAGCATTAAGAGAAGGAAGACAAGAGGACGATATTAAAAGCAAAGCGTTTACGGTAATTATGTGACCACCAGTAAAAATGATAATGTATTTAAAGGTTAGACAGAGTCGACGAGAGATATAAACCCAGTTGAAAAACTAGCTGGGATGTTACACACACCTGTAAAGAACTGTACTTTAATCACTTAAATAGTATTTTCCCGCGAGTTGAGTGAGTTTTGCTTGCCTTAACTTCAAAATGTATTCTTAGCCATAATTGTAATTATTTTACACGGTAAAAAATCGTTGAAGCAAGTAATTTCTTACAACATTCAACAACGCTTCTTGAGTCGAAGAGACGTGACTTGGATGTACAGTAAGTTTAGGCAAATGCTACAGCTAAGGAACGAATTATATGATTTGCATCTCCACCTTTTTGTAATGAGTTCGTCTATTGTGAAGTCTCCTCCTTTCAAGTATAAAACCAACTGAATATTTCGGCTCTTGTCAAAAGCTCGATTCAAAAACACGTTACAGGTGGATAGAAAAATTTTCTATGTATATACGTATACATATATATAGGAGCGTAATAAAGATTTTAAGCCGATACAATAATTAAGATTGGTAAAGGCGCTTTATGTCGGAACGTATTTTCTAGTTACTCCCACGACTATTCAAGTACTGAATGTCAACCATCCATTATTTTCCAAGCGCGCTGCAACTTTCTAAAGTGCATGGCAGTAAAGTGGAAGTTAGCAATTCTCGAAAAACACGTTCCATCATTGTAACCTCGCTTTTACGTAGAGACAGTATTTCCAAAAGCGTTGTAAATTTAGTCAGTAGTGGTTGTCTATCATTGCTTCTTCGTACACTACCAGAGCTTCTTTCCTAAACGGACTTGACAGTTAGTAAATTATCGTCCGCCAGATGGCAGTGGGCTACTTACTTCCGATAGTACATCAGAAGTAAGAGGTACATCCGTATATTGTAACTTATGTAGCATACTTTGCAGCGCTGAGATCTACTAAGTTCGCGCCCGACAATGCCTAGCTACCGCAGTAAACTGTTCGCAGTCGTGCACATTTCGGCATTTTTTAATGGCTTCAAATTTTCTAACTTACCACCAAAATATGGCAGAATATTTTGCATAAAATTAACCACCTAATTACTTAAAAACATTTTTAAAAAATAAGATTAGGTAGATTTGTTCTTAATAAAAGTAACATTGGCTGTAGTGGTTCCTAACTTTCTTTTTGGCCATGCCCACCTAAGCATCTGTAAAATCTCGATGACTCTCTGTGACATGTAATTTTTATCATTCGAAAAGTGAACTTCTATCCACATGAAAGAAGCCTAAAACGACATTAACTCGGTATAAACAAGCTTTCTAAGAACATGCCATCCACGAAAGAAAAAAATAAGGACAGTCGAAGTACTAAGGAAGAAATCGCTAAGACATTGTTAAAAACAATAATAAAAAATATGAAGTGATACGAAAAAACAGCAGATAAAGTTTCAAAACTGTCGTGTACATTCGGATTTTAATTTAAAAAATGTACATACTGTACACGAGAGCCATAAGAAATGGAAAAAAATTCACTGTTAACAACTCATCCTCGAATGGCTCCACATCGGAAAGCACGGCTGTGAACCAACATAAGAAAAAAATTGCTAAACATGTTAACTACTACAATTATTTATTTATGTCTTTCAGAAAGTTAAATAAATAAAAGTAAACAAACTTTAGCGCAATTTTTAAATTAGTAAAAATCATCGATGCACTCGACAGCGATGACATGTGGGCAAATAATAATAATAATAACAATAATAAGAGAAATAAGAGTTAATTCTATGGAGAAGATATATTTTTTTCTAATTTATTTGCAAGGTATAGGAAAGTATTATATTCGTGGCTCGAATATTAAGCGAGCGGACCTAGTTACAGCATCCAAACAAAAATTATTGTCTAGCGCTTTATTTATAGAGTTCACAGGTTGTCCCGTGGATCATTTTGTCTTGAAAGTAATTACAGAAAAATATGAGAAGGACGATTTTTAAGCGAAGGTTTGGCTAATATCCAGGAAGGTCATAAATCGAAGAGAGAGACGTACGAGTCTAGTTGGTATAATATACTCAACTATATCACGCTCTTTGGGCTTTCGATAATTGTTTCAGACTTATTGTTTTAGTTGATGATGGTGTAAGAACCTAGTCGTTTGTTACGTCGCTCCCTGATGATGAAGGAAAGCAATCTAGCGATTTATTTCTACTGTAGGGATAAATGGATTCGATTAAAGGAATATTTTATTCTAGTTGTACCCACTAAAGAAAAACTTTAAATAAGTCAATAGTTAATTAATCTTCTTTCCCTTCCAGTTATAAATAATTGTCGGCCATTTTTAATTAGAAAACTTTATATAAATACGTTTATTTAATCTGGACAATTTTTATATATTAAAATAATCGCATTAACGGGTTTGGCTTTATAGAAGAGATAAACTGTTACCGGAATTCTCTCTCTCTCTCAATTAAAATTCTACTTGGCTTTCTACGGAGATTATCAATTGTAATTCATTTTCTGCTGTTGGGGGATTGAGGAATATCCCCAAAAGCCGAAATGAATTAAACAAGGTATTTGACGAAGACCAAAATTCATAATATTTGTCTGACCTCAAAGCGAGTAAGTCAAACACGAATAAAAGTGATTTAATTACGACCAATAGATAAACAGTGAGAGTGGAGATAAAGTAAATAGAAAAATGATTTCTCCCAATTAAATAGTGTGCATGTGGTGAATGTCTGTCTTTGTGTGATTTTACAGAAATCCTCCTTTGCTTTCGAAAAATAATTAAACCGAGTAATGCTGCTGTTGATGAGAAATTCAATCGATTTGTCTCTCTCTCTCTTTCTCTCTCCTCCGAGAAATTGCCTTTTATAGCTTTCAATTGATTTGTTAGTTTATGGGATGCACGCTTTCTTATAAATCATAACAAAGACATTTTATATAATGTTTGAAATTTTTTAAAAACCGCTTTTGTCTTCTGATTAAAACGGACAATAAAACGACGACAACCTTGGAATATCTTCACGAATTTTGCCAGTTTTGATACATTTTATCATTTAAATCATTTGTACACACTTAAAAGCGTATATATTTATTATAGTTTACCTTAAGAGTTTTCAAAATATTTACACAAAATTTTAAAACTAAAAATGCTATCCGGAAAAACTATAACAATAAAACTAAGCGTTTAAAAATTCTGCTCTAATTATTTTAAATACCCATCAAGACTTTCCGTGTTTACTCCTTTAATTGTTAAACAATAAAATAGCAATTTAGATGACTCAAAAATGCCGGAGAAGCATTTATAATTAGTTAAAGGATAAGAAAGAAAGAGAGGGAGAGAGAGAGAAACAAAAAAAAAAAAGTGTTTTATCTGTCCATCGAATACAAGTGACATCCCGTATGAGGTTTGCTTTTCTTATTTTCATTGTGAAAACCATTCGCTAAGAATTTTCTTTTTTTTTTGATTTTTTTATTTCTGTTTTTTAAAGCAGAATCTCTCTCGTGACGGATATCTATACAGAGATAAGGGTGGCCAATTAAACGATGTGCCAAGAGAAGAGATAGCGGCGGACCTTAACTAAAGCATAGCAATTAACAGCAAGATTGGCTAAGTCATTGCTACTTCTCTTTGGATATTAATCTTTCGCACTAATGCTTTAAAGGAACAAAGAAAAAAAAAGGAAAGCCAAAAAAAAAACATCTGATACGAGAAGCTTTCAGAATAAAAGAATAATAAATATTCTCTAAATTGTTATATGGTATACAGATTATACACATATTCCAGTCTAACATTAATAAATTCGATAATCGATCAAAATATAAATTTAAAACAGAATGCGAGCCTAAGGATACGTTTAAATGTAAGCATAGCCTCTCCCAAACAACACACACACACACAAAAAAAAAAAACAAGAACATCACCTTGAGGGGCAATAGTTTAAAATCTATGAAGCAAAAGGACGATTTATACGTCTTTAAGGAGCGTGGAATCTTTTCGTTGCTTGGTAGTCGTCTTATACAGGATGGTCAATCAAAACAAATTGTGTTCCTTTCGACCCGGGAGATTTCAACGTTATTTCTCTTACCGTTAAGAGATTTACACCATGTTGACGATTACAACTCGATTTACAGAGAAATGTTGCCCCGTTTCTCATAACTCTCTGCCCTTATATAGTCCAAACAAAAATTTCGGCAAACAGTCGACTTCCACGCGATTCTTTCTAGAAAGTTATACAGTTGACCGACTTATCAATCAACTAAGGAAAATCCTTAGAGAATTGCAACATTCAACCATATAGGGAATGTAAATAGACAAGTGAGTTGTCGTACTCCAGGGGGTAACATTGACGGATCTATCCCTTATCGTCGTCCGGCTTGTAAATCGACTTGTTCCCCGGACAGATATTGCTAGAAAATATCTATCCAGTTCCCAGCCCTATGTACACAATCTTCGGTTTGTCTGTCAGAAAGATTAACTGTAGCCGCACACTTCTAATACTGATTTACAGTAACGTAGTGGAACATGGTCTGCCTGCTTCCATACAAACTATAATGACCAACATCTATCGTAAATTAATACCGTTACGTCATAACATTTATCTTCGATTCGAATGCCTTTGTTGGCCTTATCTTCTTCTTCTTCTTTTTTTTTCGACGGGATTAAATCTGTTCTACCTTCTACCGTTTCCACCATTTCTTTTTATTAATCCACTCTTCCGTTGTTATCTTTTCAATATTCTCGAATTAAAATAGCCGTAAACACGCCAAACTTTCCCGTTTTGAATAAAATAAAAAATTATAAAACAATTTAATTATTCTCGTTTTTAATAATTATAAAAGTGCTACGAAGAAATTATTTTCTTTCTTTGTTATTTTTTCGATGTGTCGGTATAAAAATAACTTTTTTAAAAAAGGAAAACTGTCAGGATAATCGATATAATTTTTTTTTTTTGTGTGTCTTTTGTTTGCGTACAAGGAAAAATTTTAGTAATTTCTCCATAATTGTGCATCAGTTTATAATTATGGATACAACCGCGCCTTACCGCCTTGTATATATATGTATGTAAACAATTTCCGAGTCGCAACTTCCTTACATTATTCAGTTATTGAGATAAGCTCGGTTGTACCTTTTAAATACAATAAACTTTCCTCTTAATCTTAATTAAATTCCCATTAATAATAAATAGTATTCGGCCATAACGTAGGAGTCGTAAAATCTGGCGGCAGTCGTCGAAATTTACAAAAATCATCGATGTGTATAGACGGATCTAATTTGAGTTTATCCCTTTTTGAGAATGGAGAATTTGATTATTTCTGATACATAAAATATGAAAAAAATATATACGTGTAGGCTTTATATATATTTATAGATTATTTTCGACAAGTTTCAAACGAAAAGAAAAAAAAACTTCTTTAATGTTTAAGAATAAACTTGAAAAGTGAAGAGTGGGAAAGAAAGAAAAAAAAACAAAAATCGTAACGATAAAAATTCCAAAGGAATAAAAAAAAAAAAAAAAAAGC
Source organism: Androctonus mauritanicus (assembly GCA_011317285.2). Lineage (NCBI taxonomy): Eukaryota > Metazoa > Arthropoda > Arachnida > Scorpiones > Buthidae > Androctonus > Androctonus mauritanicus. The sequence goes on along the minus strand of WUQG02000882.1, from coordinate 2,877 downwards.
GGGCGTCCTATGTGTGAAGTAAGCAGCGCTGCTAGAAGGTACAAAATCCCACCTGCTGGAGAGATCGGAGTCAAGCCAGGCCACCAGATAAAAACGACACCAGAGCGATTTTTAGACCGACTTTAAAAGCGAAGCCAGCAAAGCAAGAAAAATGTCATTTATCATCTTCTCAGTACCATTTTCTACCGCCAGGTGGTGTCGGGTGCAGAAGCAGGAAATCGCTTGGCATCGCCAGCGTGTTATGTAACGCTGCCAGTCGGATGGAAAATTCGATTCTTTGTGGCGAGTTAGAGAGATTTTCTATCCTAAAAGACGCTTGGCTGGTCTTCAAGCGAAATTCACTTCATTCTACTTTCTTAATTCTCTGCAAATTTTTTTTTTTTTTATATTCGAGTTGTTGTAAAGGTTAGATGAGCTCTTTAGTATCGCTCGCACATAATTGAATGACGCTTTATACTTTTCCGAAAAGAAAACGCCACGCGATTAATGTTTTCGTCAATTCGTTTCACGAAAACATGTTTTCTGTTTTTTCTTTTTTTTTTTTTACCGAGTCTCGAACTCGTAAGCAATAAATTTATGTCTGATCGATAAATCGATTAAAACATAATTAACACTACAGTTTAACGAAACTAAACGTTACGTAAAAGTGTTTCGATAAGGGAAAATGGCGGAAAAGAACGAGAATGGAAACATTTAAAACGAGTATGGTTCTGTTTGGATCAACTGAATACTTATTAAGAGAAGCAGAGAGTGGAAGTTGCTTTTCTATAGATTTCACGACGTAACTGCATCAATCATAGCTCTTTTATCCGGTTTTCAAACTATTGGTTTGCGATAGAAAATGGGTTTAAGCTAAGCTAGTCGAATGTATGGCAATCTACAAAACTTTTCTGCGATCCAAATTAATTTAATGGCTTTTTATTGATCCGGGGATAAAAATAGTAAAAGTGCCAAGCCGATTTGGAGTCTGATACCGAATTTACCTCACCCACTACCACCATCGAAGATTAATTCGGAGGAAATGTATAAATAGCAGCCATTTGTAGAATGATCATTACAGAAAGAGGAAAGAAAAGGAAAAATAGCCTACATATATATATATATATATATCGGCGCCATAAATTATAATCATTTTGATAAAGTGGAAAGTTGGGCGTGTGACACATAAAGACATGTGACCAACCTTTACAGGAAGAAAGTCTGTAATGAGAGATACAATGACACGACAATAAATGGGAGCTTTCTATAGATAGCGTGTCCTGTTCTTTTCTTAGGGGGAAGCCTCAAGTTACTTTGATTGAACACTGTTACAAGCACGATTCCTCTATCTAGTTAGCATTCACTGCATCAGTTAAACTAGCCGCACTTGTAATCAGGAGGGGTGGAGGACCTCTAAAAGCAAACGATTGGATAACTAAAAATCGGTACAGCCGTCCCCTGCTTTGGGCGTAGCTGCTATAAAGCGACATAATTCTGTTTGGGGTCCACCCATCGCCATCAAAATTTAGACAGCCAGTTGTTAACATTCGGCCAACGGAAAATTTCATTTATAACCTATCTATTAATTGTTAGAGTTGAGCCACTCCGATAGCTCGCAATCATTTCTGCAGGTCACAAAGTCGCTCAGTTAACTCTTATTGGATGATACTCGTGCCCACCGGGAAAGGGCGTTGTCCGATGCGATTCCAATTCCCTCCGCTAGAGGGTGCCGGTCATTAATACCCACAATGATTTGGAGATATCTATGGATTTCTTTAATTCTCTTTAATTATGGAAATCGGATTACTGCGCGCTTACACTTTTTTTTTTTTTCTTTTTCTTTTTTCTTTTTTTTTTAAATTAGTTAATTGCTCCTCTTTTCGCTTTTAATTCTTTCCTTGTATAATTTATTAAGCTCAAAATAATATTAATGAAACACGGCAGTTTTTTTTTTTTTTTTAATTTTCCAATTTATCATTAATTATTGCCATTAACGTAAAATAGATAAAAGAGTTCGAAAAACAAGATATTCGAGTAGGCATAAGAACGAGTTGTATATGTTAACCTTTGCTTCTGCATTTAATCGGTTCCACTGGCTCCAGCAGATAACTCAATTTGTACATCCGTAAAATATGGCGAAAGCTTTGGTTTCTGTAATTGGAATGAAGGATTCCGGTTTTTCTCCAGATGTTACCGATTTACCAACCACAGAACACCAACATTGCTAGACAGGCAGCGAACTAGCAGCCTGGTAAATCTACAATGACGTTTGAAGGTAGTCAAGAGGGAACACTCTACTGAGTTTAACAGACCGTTAACGTCTTCAATGTGGATTGGTCTCTTTGTTGAAAGCAGTTGTTCAACGTTTGTAGAACTTTGCCGACCGAAGACCTACAGCGAAGTAGATTTATCAACCACGTTTTCTAAAAACTATTTTATTTAATTAAAAAATAATAATAATAATTAAAAAAACCTGTATCCATTTCTTCAATAATTTGCAATTGATCTCCACTGTTAACTCGCTAACTTTTAACGGATATCGCATGGTTATAAATATAAGAACGATTAAATTTTTACTTCTCTCGAATCTTAATTACAATATCTGCTATACAATTGCATCATAAATCAAAATTATTGATTCATAAAGCTAATTTTTGATTGCGGCCCGTAACGCGGAGAAATATTGCACATGTGCTATAGTAGTAGTAGTAGTAATAATAATAATAATTCAAAATTTTCCTGCATGGTTACAGTAAAAAGCGTATACATAATAATAATCCAATACAAAAAAAAAAAAAACGGGGAAAGTAATTACTGGAATAAGAAGTAATGAAACCAGTGACAACAAAGAGAGTTATTCGTAAGTGGGCGTATTTTTAGGCTATGTAGGCGTAGACA
>WUQG02000871.1:0-12366 GCA_011317285.2 Androctonus mauritanicus | reverse complement strand
AAGCTGAAAGCACTATAGTATAATAAAAATTTAGAAGACATATTAGTCCTGCTTAAAGAGCTAAAACTGTGAGTAAATGTTAAAAAAAATTGAAAATGAATATTGGGAACAAGATGGTTTAATAGAGACCCATGTTGAAGATTTAATAATTCAAACTGGAAATTCTGATGATGACTGGTGGAATGATAATGTCATATTGAATGATGAAAATACAATAGAATTCATTCAAAAAAATTATATGCTAGTATATGCATTTACTGTATATATATATGATGAAATTTTGCATAATTTTCATGGAAAAGTCCATTTAATTAGATTCACACATTATATTTTCTATAATATTTCAGTATAAACACTAATTATTCTGTTACAATAAATTAGTAAAAACAAAGCACTATAAGCAGTAAAGTTTAAAGAAAAAATTAAATAATTTAACATAAGGAACATTTTTGATTCTATGATGGATCCTCTTCAGCTTATATAAAAATTATATAATCATAAAAATAAATAAAATCATATTAAGCATAAAAATCATAGGATTGAAAATGTTATTTAGTTAAATTATTTAATTTTTTCTTTAAAGTTTACTGCTTATAGTACTTTGTTGTTACAAATTTATTATATGTAATTTAGCAGTGTTTATATTACCAGTTTTATTCTGTTGTATTTTAGAAGATACTATGCAATATTTAGAAAAGCAAATCTCTTTATTTAGACATATTACAATTTTAATGATTAATACTTCAAAAATTATGAAAATAAAATATAATTTATTGCATTTTAATTGAATATTATGAGATTTTTTTCATTCATATATAGTATTAAAAATCAATTCACTTGTTAAATAGCAGATGCATTTAAAATACGATGTTTTTGATTTAAATCCTAACATATCAAACTAATAAAGATATGTATATATAACGAAACAACAAAAATATATTTGTATATATTTTATTTATAAATATCATGTTGAAGTATCACCAAACAAAAAATGATATCATTAATTCAGGAATGACATTTAATCTCATCAAGAGATTAGCAGTCCTACTCCACAATGTTTTTTAATTGATCTTTCCAATCACGGCTCTACATCTAACAGTTAGACTATATCTGATTGCATATACTGGATTCTTTAACTATTAAATAAATCTTTAAATCATTGGCTATGTCTTAGAATTAGATGTAAATCTTATATTTCATAATTAATGCATTTACATTGTACATTGTGCATTTACAGATGTTATATGTAAATGCACAATATGTATGTCTTATTTTTCCATCAATTAAACATAAACATTTTATATTTTATAAAAAAACTGTTTTAATCATAGAGATGTAAAACTAAACATTTTTATAGCATGATATCACAATTTGTCTAACTCTCTCCCTCCCCTCCATTATTTATCATCACATATCTGTTTCCCCTCCCTCCCTTAAAAATGTGATATAGTTATGAATACTTTCTTATAAACCCAGAACCCACTTTGTGTTGTTTTGGTTTGCGTTTTTTTGAAGTTATGGCATAAAATAATTAAGACAACATTTTGATTTGAGTTGAAAAATTCTATAGTTGTATCATTTAGAGCAGCAATTCTCAACCTGTGAGGGTGCACCCCACAGGTTGAGAATCACCTGTGGGGCACACCTCCCATAAGTTGAGAATTGCTGATTTAGAGAATCATGTTTTCTTTATTGTAATATTGTGGCTCTCATTATGTAGTTTGATTACCTCTCTCAGTATGTTTTGTACATATGTACTTCTGGTGCCACAATACCTAAATACAAATAAAATCTGTTTACCTTGATATTCAGCATTTTTAGAAAACTAATTCTTATATTTTCTTATTGCTGTTTGTGCAACCGAATACAACAAAATATGACACAATGAAAATTTTGCAGATAAGCAGTTACATTAAATTAAATATATTTTTTCTAATCACATTGTCTTCTTACTTAATTTATCAAATTTACAATGCTAAGTTATTTTACTCAATTTTATGTTAGGTTAGATTAATTTCAGTTATCTCCATTATCACACAAGGTAATATGTACCTAGTGGCAGCCTCTTTTAGAGCCCATCCTGGCCAACACTTATGATGGGATTAATTGGAAGGATGAGGTTGAATGGACTGGACCTAGATTCCTTCTAAAAAACTGGAGATGTGGAACACAGAATTGAACCTGGATCTTCCAAAGTAGTAAGCCATTGCTTTACCATGTAGCCATCTAGTCTGTTTTACTTGGATTTATATCATCAGTATGGTGGATAGTGGAAGATAAATGCATCATTACATCTTTTATTCTCTACATTATGAGCATGTTCTTTTTTCCATTAGTATTACACACAGTAGATTGGTCAATTACTGTTCCTAATATGAAGTAGATGTAACATATATATTGCGGGTGCCTCTTGCTTATTTCCTATTTATTGAGAATAATAGTGCCAGTTCCCTATCTTCCATATTTCAATGGTTTCTTATGAAAATTATATTTCCAATGTGTGTCATTTCAGTAATCATTGCATTTTTCAAGAATTCATTTCCAACATAAAGTGGGATCTGGGTGTATATTTTTATTTATTTATTTTTTATAAGTAATGATTTATTTTAGCTACATCATCAAATAATGCAAAATAATATATCATTATTCTTTTATATCATTATCATTATTCTTATTCTTTTAATAATATCATTATTTAAAAGTATTAATAAATAATGATACCAATCTTTAATTTGATTATTAATAATTAATATAATAAATACTAAAATATCAGAAAAAAATGTAGTGCTTTTAAAGTTGGAGTTAATAATACTTTGTAAAATCTATTTTGTTTCACTTGAAATATTAACACATTACATTCTTATATAAAATATAAAATTATATATTTTTTTTTTTTACAGGCACAGCTCCCAGATGAAGAAACTGAGAAAATTGATCTATCATTGGAGAAAAAAATTAAGAAAGAAATTCCAGTCAGAGATTTACCCATTTATTCAGATGATGATTCAAAAGACAGTAATAGTGCTGAAGGAAATATTTCACAAAAAAAATTTCCAAAAGAAGACAGATTTACATTTGAAGCAGATTTAAATAAAGATATAAGGTCTCAATTATTGGAAAGAGCAATGATTGAAAAACGAAAACTTGGATTAGAAAATCCAGGTACAGCTGAAAAAAGTTCTGCATTAGAAGCACTCCAGTGTTATAGTCCAGAAACACATAGTCCTTCTCCATTTTCAGAACATGGTTATGAAGATTCAAGAACTTGTTATGAACAGTTATCTAAAAGGAATATTAGTAATTTAAAAGGGGCTAATAAGCATCCTTTAAAATCTATTTTAAAATCTGGAAAACAGGAAATATTTCTAAGTTCTCCAGTAAACAAACCAAAGGAGGAAAGTGAACAACTTCCTACTATTCCTGGGTTAGGATTTAGTTCTATTGAAGATGAAGAAAAATTTTTATATGGAGATGATGATGATGATGAAAATAATAATTCCAATAATAAAAAAGATAGTCCTTTTATTGAAGATGTTATTCCAGGATTAACTAAATTAAATTCAAAAATGGATATTTCTCTTCAGTCCACAAGTAAACCAGATATTAAATTAAATATTAAAAGAAGTAATTGGAGTGATGATGATGATAATAACACTGAAAATGATTTTTCATCTAAAATACAACAGGCGAAGAGACATAGAATTCTTACTCCTAGTCCAGATCGAGGTGTGCAATACACAAGTGAAGTAAAAGAAAAAACTGCAATAGAAAAATATAATTCTTCTGACACTATAGAATTAAAAATCCCAGAAAAACACTGGAAGAAATCTGAAAAAATATCAACTCAGTCAATAAGACAAAGCCCTTTAACAAGAAAAATTAATGAGAAGAGAAATGATTTAGAATTTAATGATTTAAAACATGAAGAAAAATTATTTATGCATAAAAGAAAAGAAATTTTAGAGGAGAGATATTCAAAACATCAAAATCCTCCTGATAAAGCATCTGAGCATAATTACGAAAAAGAAAGAGAAAAATATGTTACATATGCTTCTAAATCTAATTTTTCTCACAAGTGGGAAGATTCAATTAAAAAAGAATATAAAACAGAAAATCAAATGGAATTTCCTTACAGTTCTAGAAGTCCTGCTGAATTTTCTCATTTTTCAAAAAGTCCTTCAGAAATTTCTCATATATCTAAAAGTTCAGCAGAATTTATTCAGATTCCAAAATCAAAAACAGAACTTTCAAATTATAAGAATAGAAAATGGGAATCTTTTGAAAATAGTCCTGACAGAGATAATTGGAATTATTATGAAAGACAGAGAGATAAAAGTAATTTTCCATCAGAAGAGAGAATAAGAGGAAAAAATTGGAGTGAGGCTATTCGATATAAATCACATAGTAGGAGTCCTGCGGAAAGACCAGAATGGGATAAATATAAAGAATATGTACATAGTCCACAAAAAACATATGAAAGAAGTCCTTCTATACCTTGTCACAATAGGAGTCCTAGGAAATCCTATTATGACAGGAGTCCTTATAATTCTCCAGCTAAATGGAGTCCTAGAAGAGAAATAAGTCCAAAAGAAGACCTGGATGACTGGGAGAAATGTCAAAGAGATAGGTATAGATGGCATAGTCCAAGAAGCAGTCCCAGACATAGTCCAGTACATAGCCCTAACTTTTCAAAAGAAAATGATGAACAGTGTATAAATTGGGAAAGAGATCGTTATGAAAAATCTTATTCTACATCTGAATCTTATAATACTCAATTGCCAAATTATTTAACAGCATCACAGTCTTCAAATACTAATATTGATAATATGGTTGGAACTACTTCTTATACATTAAATGAACAATCTTATTATTCTAACCCAAATGTTTCAATTTCTAATACATCTGTACCTAGTTATCCAACTCCTACTTTTCCTCCACCTACATTTCCATCTAGTTTTCCTCCACAATTTAATATGTATAATCCATCTAATTATCAGCAACCAGTCCAATATGTGAATCAGTTTCCTTCTCATATTTCAGTTCCATGCACAACTACAACTACTTCTACCCTTTCTCATAGTAATCTTAAAGTTATTCCTCTTGAAAATGAAACAAGAAAAGCATCTTTTGTAACTATTTCAGATGAAGAAAATAAACATAAAATTGAATCTTCAGCTGATCTTTCTTCATGTTCTGCTGAGCAGCTTCTAAGTAAAAAAGCAGAGAAAAAGAAACACTTGATATTACTTCAGAAAGAAATTGGAAAATTACAAAAAATGCAAGGAGAAATGATGCGTAAAAAACAAAAAGAAAAGGATGGACATAAAGATGCACTCATAGTAGAAAATACGAAATTACAAGATGAAGTTAATAAACAGATTCAGGAAGTAAAAACTGCATTATATGAAATAAATAAAGCTTTAACAGCTCTTGTTAAAAGTAAAATAGATCCAGAGGAACCACAGGTAAAAACTGCTTATTATTTTGCCTAAAAAATATAATTAAAATATTTTCATGATTATTTTTTGAGTTATTGATTGAATTTCATTCAATTGAATTTTTAAATTTAAATTGAAATTTAATAAAGAAAAGTAATTATTAAATTTTCAATAGAATAATCTAGGTTATTTATATATACATAAAACTTTTATAATTTTATTTCTAATAAAATATGAATCTAAACAAAATCTTTCAAAATAGTTATACCTGATATAATACAAGGGGTGGCTAAAAAGTTCTTACCTCATTATATATTGTATGTGTTATAAATTTATAATTGTAAACAATGATAGGTTACTGTTTTACTAATATGCATGCCTTTTTTGTTTTGACAGGTCCTGTATAACTAGAGTTAGAAGTGTGATAGTAGAAGGTGTCATGCTAGACAAAATAATATTTTTGGAAAAGAGTAAATTGTTTAATGACTTTTTCATTTACATTTTGGAAATTCAATGAAAATAAAGAAAAAGTGCCTTAGACATCTGCATATCTCTGAAACCTTATGAATTCAAAACTGTGCAAATTGGAGACCTACTGTATATATAAAAATTAAAGTTAGATCTAAAGAAAGCCATGTATGCAAATTTGTATGCTAAATACAATGCTTTGATTTCAGAAAAAATATGTTTATAATTATGTAATAAGCTTTCACAAAAAGTATCAAAAGTGATCTGATAGAAGTTTCAGGCATATGTGATTGATGATAAATGGGTTTTTTTTTTTTTTATTTTGTTGTGGTGCTAACTTTAAAAACAAACTTTTTGCTGCAGTGGTCCCAAAGAAATTGAAATTTTGAAGATAGCATCCCTGAGATATTGCTTTAAATATGCACATCAGTTTTGACTGTCAAATTCAAATTTAATCAGATTAAAATACATTTACATACATCTATATTAAGATATTTGATAATATAGTGTATGAAATTATTCCCCTTGGCTTACTGCCAAATCTATTGCATTTTAATAGTTCACATTTTTTGAATATTAAAGGGAAAGGGATTATCTAATATCACTTTTTTGTTTTTTTGATATTGCTTAGATATTAAAGGTGATGGAACTTGATAAAATGACTTAAAATAAGTACATTTATTAAATTTCTCACCAACTATTATTGCTAGAATAATACATTTTACAAAATATTGTAAAATATTGTAATTGAATTAAAAATATTACTTATACAATTTTTTGTATGCACTATCACTAATTTACTTCCCTCTAACTGCTGAAAATTGAAAACATTTTAAATTTATTCAAATATCACAATACTTATTAAGACTCTATTATAAAATGTTCACTAACAGAGCATTCAAAGTGTATTTCAAAAAGTGCTTCCTTAATATTTTAGAAGCCTAGACTCATTCCTACAACTAGAATTCCTCCTATCTAGAATTTCTAACTCAGTATGGTCTAAACAATGAGAGTTTAAACAAAGCTCTATGTAGAAATTATATAAATGTATACAAATTTCTATATGAACTATTATAGCAAACAATATAAATAAAAAATACAATTTAGAGTTTTTAATGCATATTTATATAAAAGAAACTATATCTAAATCAGTCCATTAGATTTTTGTTTTATGCTGCTAACTGTTTTTTCATTGAACATTTCTGATTAATCATTTTTGTAAAAATTCTAATACAAAATAAAATATCTGAAAAAAAAGTAAGCATAATTATTTATCACAATTGAAAACTATGATTAAATTTGTTTTAATTACATTAAACAAGTTTGTTTTGTTTTATCTTTGAACTTTATTTAAATAAGTCTAAGAAAAAACATATTGATACATTAAAATAAAACTATGCAAACAAAATAACATGATAATATTTTGTTGGCTTTAAAAGTATGTCAAGTAATTTTATTGAACTGAAAATAATTACTAAACAAATTTGCTAAATAATTAGAAAATTATATCTAATTATTATTATTTTTAATAAATTAATATTATTTACATTTTATACTTCATTTTTCTTTAAAAATTATTTTTTAATTTTTAATAAAGGAACCTGAATCAAACATCTCTGGTGATGAATTTATGGAAGAAACAACATTTAAATTTAAATATTTTGATCCTGGAAATCATTGGTGCAAGCAATGTAATGAAGTGAATTCATCAATTTTAAAATTATTTGAACATCTTCATAGCTCAAAACATAAGCAGGTAAAATAAATAAATCTTCAATAATAATTGACTATTATGTTTTTTTTTTAAGTTATAAAACTTTCAAGGATATTTTAAATAATTCATCTAATATGAATTATTTTAGAAATATTCATAAATTATTATTATTATCCTATATGCTATTACAATAATGTCTGTTTGCATTATTATGAACCATTTACACCAATTACTAATATTTTAAACTATTGGTAATTGCTAAATCTATGAACTGATATTAAAAAGAAAAATATTATTAGAACTCTTATATCTTGGCATTGATGTGAATGACTATCTACCATATTTGACTTATTTGATATGATTTTTTGGCACCATGCCTATTGTATTTATTTTCCATATATGATGATAAGTTTATACTATGTTTTATCATTTATATCATGTCTTCATGATGTACTATTAGTATCAATCACTATGCAGTTGGAGATTCAAAATTGACATCTTGATGTACTGTAAACATCCATCCTTTGGGAAAGTATTAAATGATATCATTTCAGATAAATTTTTATATTTATGTTTTTACTCATTTTTATTTCAAAATCTTAAATATATTTGATAGAAAATGGATCCATGTGATCGACCTTGGTTACCAAATACAAAAAAACAATCAGATAAGATTTCTAGTGAACAAGCTATTGCTGCACCATTGAAAGGTAATCTTTTGATTATTAAAATATATATGTATTTGTATTTATTTTTAATTTTATTTATTATATTATGAAAATTTATAAATTAGTCAAAAAATCTTGATAATGCTCAGTTCAGAAATGAAATTTGTTTAATTCAGTTTTCTACATTTTAATTTAAATATATCATCAAGTCAATAAGTTCTATTATCAAATTTGGTAATGTTTAACAATTTTGATTACAAATTGAAATTTAAATTGCACATAAAATATTGATAGAAATCAAACTTTTCATTAAAGTTTACTTAGCAAGGTAAAATGAGATTTTCTAAGATTGTTAAATATTTAAACTATGATATCCTAAATGTAAAGTTCTTATCCAGAAACTAAGTTATTTTTAATACTTAATTTAAAAATCAGCTCATAATATTAAAGGAAATAATCAATTTGCTCTGGATTTGTTGTTAATGAAATCCTTAATTTAAGAATTATTCTTAAGCATAACAATTTTTGACATAATTTAATAGTTATTAAAAACTATATATAATAAAACCCTGTTTATTTAGATCAAATGGAATGAGTCATGCTCTGGATTTGAGTAATTCAGAAAAATGCAAATTAATTATCTGTTAATATAATAAAACATTTTATATGTATATAGTTTATATAATTTTATTATATTTTACATAATGTAGTGTAAACAAACTAAGAGATTTGTTTTCCTAATTTTAGCTAGTAATTATTCCTGTTAATTTCAGTTCATCTTTTCTGCCTCCTTTTTCATATCAGCAATCAATTTAAAAAGTTCATGATGGCATCCATCTTGATTAATATAGAGTACAGTATGTCTGATTTTATTCCTTGTTATTTCCTGGAAGAATCATCATTTATTCTTATTTAGCTAATTTATACATATTAATATATACATCATCATTAAATTTCAGTTTATAGTTGTCTAAACAATTTCCCATGAAGATAATAATGACACCAGCTAATTTGAATGAATTATGTTAATCTGGAGATAACTCTTCATAAAATTTTTCTGTTTTGAATTGTAAATGAACTGTTATTATGGAAAATGTATATCAACTAGACAGTCTGTAATAAAAACAACAACAACATTTTTTCCTTGAACTAATAAATTTTGAATAAAGTACTTTCAGCTATTTACTATCATCAATAATTTGTAGAATCAAAAATTATTAATCTATCAATTTAAGAATAAAAGCTATATGTGGTTATCCAAATTAACACCAAGCTTATTTAGAAATGTTAAGCATTCTGTTTCATCTTGTTAATATTGGTAATATTATCAATTCATATGTGATTATTCTCTGCCATTGTTATCCACCATTTTACCAGCTCTATTTCCTGTTAGCTGTCATCATCAGTTTTGTTCTGCAAACTTTTATCTTTTGTTAGTGAAACTTCTTATGATTTTAAAGTTATACTTGTTATTTTTTGTAATAACCCTAGAGAAATAATACAGATGGAAAGATGTTGAAATTTATATAAAACTTTCTGAAAAATCTTTGCTGCTGATACATAACCAGGATAAAATGGGGACTGAAATATATATATGATATAATTGCTTTTGGCCAGATTACATATTATTATATCAATACATTCCAGTACTTTCTGAAGAATTAATCACAGAATGAAGTAATGCACTACTGTTGTTGATTGTCATCAGTTTTACTTTCATTTCCTATATTTCTAATGTCAGTTGTTTGACTGTATGTTATTTATGATTATTGAACTCTTTGTTATATTTTTAATTAATTATCTTAAAATAATTTTTTGAATAAAAAATTTTTTAAACAGTTGGCATAAATCAAAAATATGGATTATCAGAATCTGGATAAATAAGGTTTTATTGTAATGAAAATTTGAAAATGTTATATTAATGAAGCAAAAAGAAAAATTCTTTTTTTTAATCTATGCTAAATGCTTAAAGAATTATAAGAAAAGAATAAGAGCAAAATAAGAATAATTACATTATTCTTACTTAAGTTTTGCCTGTAATTCTCTTCTCAGTATCAATAAATGATGTGTTATTTTTTGTCAGTTTTGTGCCATTTATTTTTTTATTTTTTTAAATAATACTATATATTTTTATTCAAATTACATACTAATAAAATTTAATTTCTTCAGAAATTTAAATATTATTTGTATAAAATTTATGAATTTTGTGATTATAGCTATTAGAAAGTTAAAATTATTATATAATAATTTTAATTTTTTAATATATTTGAAGATGTAAACTTGCATAAAATTAAACAAAAGCAAGCACTATATAGCAGTTCCATTTCAAAGTTGTAATTATGAAAGTTAAAAATGTCAATCAAAAATATATCTTCAGCTTATAATAGAACATAAATAATACTTAAGGAATACAGAATAATTTATTTTAAAATTCAAATAATCATGTGCCAGAAATAAAATATAATATTGTGCTAAATTTGAAGAAAAAGTTTTTAAAACAAAATAAATATTAATATTTATTATTATAATAATAAACTGCAAATTATGTACACAAGAGGAAATTAACATAAAAGTTTAATATGAGAGAACAAATACAGTCTAGGATACAATGAAAGTTGTGCATGATTTTTTTGTAAAGCATAAATTTATGCTTTAGAGATAAGTTTACTCATTTGTTCATTAATCATATTTTTTTGGGCCAATGTTTGTATAATTTCAATTAATTAATTTATTTTTTCTTCTTTTACATCATGGCACTTTTTTTATCACTGGACCTGTCCCATTTCTGGGACATGATTATTTAATTTTTAAGACAAAATATTCTGTATTCTTTGGGTATTATTTCTGTTCTATTATAAACTGAAAATGGTTGAAAATTTCAACTGAAAACATTTCTTAATTAAAAATTTTGAAATGGAACTGTTATATAGTGTTCTGTTCCAAAGTTGTTTTTATTTATTTTATATTATGTAATAAGCAGTGGTTTGTGTCAATATTTTGCATAAAAGTTCTTATAAAATGAGTGAAACATTTATTATAAAGTCCTATTATTTTTTCAATAATTTTTTACTATTTATTGAATGGCACTGCAAATTAAAATCAATAATATATTTGAAAAGAAATACTATATTATAATCTATAAACAGTTATAACTTCTACTATATTACTTCTTTTTACTATAATACAATTTTTAAAAAGATTGAAAAATTATAAAGAAGAATGAAAGAAAAAAATTAAACAGGAATTAAATTCAAAAAAATATTTTCAAAGATAAAAATACAAGTTTAGTATCCCTAATCTAAAATGCTTTGGACCATGAATATTTTGGATTTTTCCAGATTTTGAATTATTATAATATGATAGAAGTGAGAAAAAAATTCACTATCAGTCCTTTTTGATATTTTTAATGATATATAAACATCACAATATGAAATAGGTAGTTATAGACATTTTACACTGACAATGTTTGATGGTTTACTGAATCATTACAGTATGCCATAGCTGCATGTGCATTATTGTATCATTTTCATGGCATGAATAATGAGTTATAGTCCTATTGCAAAGGGTTCCCTGCTATAAAAGTGAAGTTACAGATCTTGGAATATTTCAAATTTGAAATACTTAACCTGTACTGTATTATATAGTTTTGTAAAAGTTTATTTTTTTATGTAAAGAAAATATATAAAAAAATATCATATACTTTATTTTAAATCATTAAAACTTAATAAATAAATACAGTTATAAATAAATAGAAAAAAGTATATAAAAAAGAGAAATAAAATACAGAATAAATTCTCTATTTTATTTCTCTTTTATCATTTATCATAGTATTATTTTGCTAGATCATATTTAAACTTTTTCTTTACCTTTTCTTTTGTCTGTTTTATTTAAAAATATAGTTTGTTTTTCAAGTTATATGATTATATGTATTTTTTGTATTTGATATTTATAAAGAACAAATAAAAAATTGATTAGTTTATTATTATTATTTTTTTAAATACCACAGTTCTGAGAAAAGCACTATAAGCAGTATATAACATATAAAAACTTTAATAAACTATAAAAACGTTTTCGGTAC
>WUQG02000860.1:0-12367 GCA_011317285.2 Androctonus mauritanicus | reverse complement strand
CCTTCATCTTTTAAAGGCAATCAATCTCGAATGTAATGAAGTTATGATAGTTCGCTGTTTCATATTCATTATATAGATTTGATAGCCTAAAATATTTAATTGTATACAAAATCTAACCTTACTCAAAGAAAAATATTTGGAAGAAATCTTATTGGCGAAAATAACTGGAGTAATAAATAATGAACTTAATAGGAAGAAAGTAGAAAATATTTTGAATTTTCTAGCATTCTTATTAATCTTCTGATAAACATGTAACCTGACAATTGTGTCTTAGATTACAATATATATTTGGATAAAATATGACAAAGCTATATATTTATGATTATCATTAATAAAATTTCTGTAAAATTGACGGATCATAACAAATTATATAATAGTTTTAACTATAACTTAAAAGATGACAAAACTAATCAGTTTTTTGACATTTTGAATAATTGTCATAAATTTTTAACAAGAAATTTCATAATCTTGTGTGTTTATAAATTTTTTTCAAATTAATTATATGTAATATATTAGCCACAAAATCTTGCCATTCTAAAAGAACATAAAGGAGACAGACATTAATATTGTTAGACTTAAAATTTTTATGTAGAAAATTCGAACGACTGTTATTACAAGAGGAAAGTTATCTATTTGCTAATGTCTAAAGAATGTCATCCAGATGGTCGCAGTAGAAGTGTACTGTGCATTTTATCCTGGAAGATCCGGATTGCGAGGTTAAGTTTGACAACTCCAAAAGTTTTTTCAAGAGGGAAAAGTTTCTTCATGAGAGCCATCAGGTGGAGGATGGAGTTCTCGTTAAAATCTATCTTCTACCTGACAACTGACTTCATCAGATGTGTCAACGGTCCAAGGAAGGCATTGAAATATCGCATTGCTTAGTACCTGACGAGTAAAAAGCGACATTAAATTTCATAAGAAAAATATTTATAAAGAATAAATACTGCCTGTTGAATCTCAACCTTTAATCTTTTGGTTAATCTTGTGGATGATGGCTCTAAAATAGCCTCCGGAAAAATATCTCATAAAATTCTGTGGAATAATTAAAACTAACTTAATATAACTTAAAAGATGAAAATAAGAATAAGACTGATTTTCCAAGCATTATTTACAAATAATCCACAAGTAAATAAATATTTCATAAATATTTTTATTTAAGATAAATAAATGAGAATATTTATACTATAAATAAAATTTGAATTCAACTAATTAATTTAATTAATAGATGTAATGAATTATAAATTAAAATAAAAAATTTAATGTAAATTGAAATATAATACCAAAATATAATTTTCTTGGATGTTTCTTTATTAATAAATATAAATATATTATATAATATAACGTCAGTTTCTCTTTATATTTTATTAATTAATTTTTTTTATATTTTTAAAATGCATATTACAATTAAGGAAACCGGGGCAAGAAATATCATGGATTGGTTGTAACAGATGTTAATACTCCTTTATAGTTTGCTCAAATTCTTGAAATTACATACGAAAATATCTAGTAAAGGTAGCCTTCTGACTACGCTTTTTAGTTAGCTATTACAAATGGAATGCGATTTATTCAATAAACCGTTTTAAAATGTCATAAGAGAAAAATAGTTTAGTTTAAAATGTTGTTATAAATTCTATTTAAATTGTTAGTAATTATTTCTGTGTAGAGGCAGGCAATAGCTTATAAGATAATGATGTAAATTAAATTATCCTTCCGGTTATATGTTAAATCTAACTTTATGCTTTCCAAACTAAAATGATAGAGCCTGGACCAGATTGTGACAAGAAGCATAGAGACAGGTTATAAGAGTTTAAATCAATGGCATTGATTCACAACTGTCAAATATCCAAGCAGCAGCAGTTCAGGTGAAGAAAATTATATTTGTTTCGTATATAGTGAAGAATATAACAGCCATATTGGAGAAAATAGATCCAATGTACTATGAATAAGAAATGAAATCACGAAGAATGCATAGCTAGTAATACTTTCTATATCTTCATAACTGTAACTTGATTATTCAGCAGAGGACTAAATTGAAACTCATTAAACTATATTTTAAAATTTGAGTGAAAAAATTTGAACCCAGGCTATATTTAATTGAAATTTTGTAATGTTATAAACTATCAAAGAGAGTGTCACAATTTGTCCAGACAGTTGAGTAAATTGTAACATTTGTCATCATTCAGAAAAAAATATTTTTAAAAATATTAATTTTAGTCAAATCAAATTTGTGTCGAACTGGTTAAGAGATCACTAAATGGTCTTTACAATGACCATTAATTAAATCTTCACCAGTATTGTTTTTCTGAAATTAAAATTTCCATAGCATGAAATAATTAATATCTAAAAATGTGCATACTGTATAGTATTTCTCTTTCATTTATTATAAGAGTAGTCTTGTTGCTTTTATGTATTTTATACTTCTAAATACTATTTATATATCACAAAAATATATATAGTACTATGTTTTTATTGCTCAGTATAGTCTATATATATGGGTTCCTGTTCAATTTATAATATGTAGTATGTATTTTTAACGAAAGAATTTTTCGTTATAAATAGAAATAATTTACTGAATGCTAATAGTTTATGCTCGAAATCGTTTTCGGTCGATAAGATGATCTGCAATCCCTGACATGCCATTGAATTCCAGCATCTATTTGACGACTGACCCAAGGATGTGAACGGCTTGTGTGTGTGTACTGGAATGGTACTAGGTGAAAAACGATGTTAAACCACATAGAAATCATTTCTAATTATATTGATAGTCCCGTATTCCTGAATCCCTCTTAAGAAACTTGCAGTTTTTAAGAGGGATCCAGGCTTAGTCTATTAAATTTAATTTTTTAACTTAAGTTCGATTCCGCCATAGATTGATCAGCCTGTGATTGGCTTTGGATGAACCTTGTCACTTAGTATCCAACAAGATAGAAAGTCGCATTAAAACCTAAAAAGAAGATGGTACTACAAACCTTCAATTAAAGGCTTCAATGTTATTGAGAACTTTAAATCCTGTTAACTGCAGTCATCAATTTCTTTTCATCGAAAATATCTGATTTTTTTCAGAATCATGAAATTAGTACCTTTTCGGAATTTTATACAATCGCATAAGAAATTAAATATGAAAAATATTTTAAAACAACTAAAATAATTATTTGATATTATGCCAGATTGTATAATAGCTTTGATTGTTAAACATCAAAAATTTATTATTCTTTTTATGGAATTTGACACGGCATTAAAATGATCATTAAAAATTGTAGATTACACATTGACTGAAGATATATTCTCTCAATATATAGTATCACTCTAAGCAAAATTGGAAATTTAAATGAACATTTGAAATATGAATTTTAATATTAATTATTTTTCTTTTATGAAGTGAAAGCCGTCTTAAGAAAGAAAAAAGAATGATAGATCATACATCTATCATTCTTCTTTCTTTCTACCGCTTTATATCATACTGGATACTAAGTTGTGGGGAACTCTCAAAACAATCGACTGTCGATCTATATCTGTGATATGGTCGATAATTAAATGAAGGATGAGTTTACAGATCCGAGTCTGATCTATTCTGAAAAGCATAATATGTGGATCAGAAAAACATATACGATTATTGTTAATTAGAGCGAAAAATTCTATTTGAAAAATTTCTAAGAGTCAATGGATTGGGCTATTAAAAATATATTAGAATTTTTTTCTGATACGCCACTGTCTGTAATGTATCATATTTATGTTTATTATGTTTGAAGTTTAAAACAGAAAATTCTATATTTAGTAATTGATGAAATTTAAAATTGATGGAATTTAATTTATAAATAAACTATAAGATAATAATATTGTGATAATAAAATGATTAGAAATAAAATTATAATAAGTTAGCAAATAATAATCTATTAAACGAAAAGTTATACTGTTTAGTTTTCGAAAAGTTATTTTCTGTTTTTATACTAGCTTTAATACAGCAGTCTCAAATTCATTCTGTTCCAAGAGCCACTGTAGACATTCTTGATTGGTTGATGGAAAAATTAGAGTAAGAGTTATTTTCACTAGGATTTTATTTGACTAATCATCTATTTGAAAAATTTAGAACTCTTCTGAAAAAGTTAAAATTAATGCCTTACGGAAAAAGAAGATTGTGTGCTGTTTTATGGCGCAAGGACCTTATGGGCCAAGTTGCGCCAACGGAAAAAGAAAGATTTTTATATGAAGGAAATAAATTGGAAGTTGATTATGTTAAGTATTTGCGTTTTAATTTCTTTAAAATTATGTCTCAATTTATGTTCAAAATTATAAAATCATTTATAAATGATAGTCATTTTTATAATTTGAATGAAAGTTTGGTATTAATAAATTCTCTTTTATTGAATTTCATTACAATTTATAAAAAATATTTTAAAAGTGATTTTTAATTATTTCATGAAAAACCGCTATATTTTTTTTTTTTTTTTTTGCTGAATATCTTTTACTATATGTTATGTAGCTGCAATAAAAAGCGTATGATGTTATGAGGTTGAGATCGCTGCTTTAATCTATATACAGTACTGTATATTTTATAAATAGAGTGCAACAAAAGATTCTTATAAGGCCGACAATATGAGAAATTTTGTCTTTCTATCATATTGATATATAATTTTTTTTTCTTTAGTATATATTATATTATGTGTAATTTATAAGAAAAAAAAAAAGCATTATCTAGCAAGATGTCTTCAAAAGCCTGTATGGTAAAATATGTGTCGAAGACTAGACTTCACTGGAAAGAGTTGTTGAACTCTATTCAATATTTACGGACTTTGTCAGTAACATGATACCGGACACTAGTTTTAAATTATAATGATAGAGTAACCGGGTTCCTTTTTTGCATCACGTGATCTGATACTGCGGTTAGTTTATATTGTGCTATATCTTATATATAGAGTAATGTAATCTGTTTGGTTCATTTTATAAACTTATTATTCGCTCATTAGCTATTAATAAGCGTGATTTATCACAAATGACGTGAATATTATATATTTAGAAGTCACCTTTCTGAAAGGTTAACACCGAATTTCTTTGAAGTACTTTGACTAGTAGTTTGGTTCAATAAACGGACTTTAAAATGTTCTGCTAATGCGTCTTAATTAGAACTAGCATACATAAGGCAGGGTCATAATTAGCTTTCAAATTTATTGAAACGCATTTAAAATGGTAAAGATCAATAAAAATATTGTCATTCTTTTTATATTGATCCTTAAAGTTTACTGTTTCTTAAAAAATTGATTTTGTTAATTATTATTAGATTAATTGACACTTTCTAAATAAACATATTTTTAATAATAAAGAATCAATTATTATTCTCAGTTAATCTTTTTATTTCTGTATTAATAAGAATTATTAATTATATATTAATTTTAAATTTATTTATTCGAAAACTAATATAAATTATTTAGAATTTCTGAAACAATAGCAAATAAATTGCTATCATTTTTAATTAAAATAATACCGTTCATTTTAAATACTGATAGTCTGGGAAATAAGTAAAAGAAAATAAATTACTTTGCTATCAAACTATCGAAATATCAGTGTGGATTTTCCAATAGTTTAATACAATATTTTAAAAAAGATATAATCTTATGAGAATTTTCACTTGGTTCTACACAACACCTCCCTCTCTCAAGAAGAGATACAAATCTATAATCTAAAGCTAATGTTTGTAAGCACAAAGCTTATTCTTCAAGGTATGCAATATTTGACCTTCGCACTTCATAACCATACAACAGACTAGCCAATCCAGGTCATGGTATTTTTCGTTTACATTACCGGACATGATGTATAACATGATTTGTGTTAGTGGGCCAAATAATACTTTTGTTTTAAAATTTTTGATTCCAAGGAAGTCTACTTTGTGTTTCTCGTGCTGATATACTTTATTTTCTGATAAAGAAAAATATAAAAACATAAAATTTATTAAATAATTTTAAAAGGCAATTCTTGAAGGTCACTTCGAAGAACATTTTAAAGATTAAGGCTCTAATATTAATATAGAATTTAGAATTAAATCTTATTGTGAATGATAGTAATAAATTCATGCTTTTTTTGGAATTTAATTCATAACATAATATTCCTTTAAGTTGTTTGTAGCAATTTAATGATATTTTTATCTAAATTATTCAATACTATGTGAAAGTTATTAGTTACGATTTATGCTACTTTCTATTCAGACCTAAATAATATGAGTTGTCAGACTGGATTAATCTACTTAAAACAGACCTTGATCGAAGATGTTAAAAAACAAAAGGAGCTTCAAGAAAGAAGTTTGCATATTTAAAGTCCGTTTAGAATAATTAAGTCATCTGCAAATACGATGGGAGGAAAAAACTATTTCTTATTCTGTTTGTGTATTATTTTTCTAAACTTTATTTATATTTTCCCGATATTTTCCTTTTAACAGCAAGGTGGCGAGATAAAACATCAGCACTTCCTCTTGTATATCAATTAAATTGTTGACGATAGAAACAGGAAGTAGCGATATTTCTTGCTGATAAAAGTCGATCCTCGTAAATAATACTTTCCATTTATTTTAACTGAAAAACATTGCTTCTCCATATAAGTTTCTATTAGTTGTTTAAAATATATGAAACTTCTCAAAAATAAGTGCAGTATATTAAACGTTATTTTTTTCTATGAAATAGAGATCTAAAACATAAAAAATAAAACTGCATTATTCTTTTTAATTACAATCTAAAGAAGTTAATTAATAAATATTTCAAGAATGTTTCGCTATTAATGAGATGCAACTTCATCAAATTGTTAAAAAATATTTTCGATTATCAAAATATTTAACAGATTGAAAATACGGCAACTTTTCCAAAAATTATTTAAAGAAAAATAAAAACGAATATAAGAAATCTTTCTGTTTTTACAAAATACGCAGAAAATTCTGAAAAAAAAAAATTAAAATAGACGAAGTATAAATATATTTCAAGATCTATATAAATATATATATATATATATATTAGCAAATTAACATTATGTTTTTATCTAAATTATTTTCATAATCTAGTTAGTTTTTACCCATTTTTTTCGCTTCATATCACTGAACAAAGTCTATTTTATATTTTAAACTTTTCAATATCAATGCAATTACATTTTATTTCATTTGGAAAATAACTACAATGCTATAAATAATATTAAACACATCTAAAAAATTTTTAAAAATAGATGAAAAATAATAAGGTTGATGATCTTCCTAAATGAACAAACAGTCTATCGTAACGAAAAAGCAAAAGAAAACTAAATAAAAAATTACAGTACTATAATTCAGAATATCGGGTTTCTATCCTTCAACTATAGAATGAAATTGCAAAAAATTTATGGAAAAATTTATGAAAAAAGTATCGAACTATCAATAACTATTATAATTTCTATAAATTTAAGAGCATGTTTTCAAATGATGTCTATTGAAATAGCGTAAGCAAGATAATTTTTTAGTTTTTTTCATTCGGAATAGAATAAAAGGCTATATGAAATAAGTCCGTCTGTCTGTTAATATTTTTTCTCGTATATTATCCGATTTGAATTAAATTCATATGTGTTACTAGGAACCATTAGAGAAACAACCTTATTGAAAATTATCAATATAGGATTAATATTACTGATACAATAAAGATAAATATATTTATATATTTTTAGGCAATATCTGAGGAAAAATATTAATTGATCTGAATGAATATTTACTGATGGATCTATGTAGTTCGATGCCTGAAACGGAATGATTAAAATGGCTCCTTATTCCATAAAAATTGTATATAGTCATTAAAAAAAAAAAAAGAGACATGAAGCAATTGCTTCATCCTCGTCTTATTAGATCCCCTGCGAGATCATAACTGTAAAAAAACGAAGCAACTGAAAATGATTGTTGAATCATACTGTTTGGATGACACGAAATATTATCCTATTTAAATGAAATCCATATATTTTTAGGATCCATTACAGAAAAGCTTATTAAAAATAATCTATAAACTTATATGATCAATATTATTGAACTGATAAAAAATGTTGAGAAACGATGAGGCAATATCTCTCCCAGATATTATTCTATTTAAATGTTCATATTATTGTATTACTGAGATCCATTGTAAAATCATTTCTAAATTTTAAACATACGCAAATTGATTAATGAAAAGAATGGCATGATCGCTTCATCGAATTTTACTAACTTATTTTAAATAAAATTAACGATAAATTCTATTGTAATTTCACAATAAAAAATACGCAATTAAATTTGTTTAAGAACTAAAAATTTATTGTAGGCTATGCTAAAATTAACAATCCGAAAAAAAGATAATTCTTTCGAATACTGAACAATAAAAATCATCCAATATACCATTATTCTATATTTTTTGAAGCTCTCTATCCAAACAATATTTCCTAAAACAAATTATTTCTTCGTAACTTTCTTAAAATTAATTCGAAATTTTTGACGTAAATAGATTAGTCCGCAAAGCTTAAATATGTTTGAGAGAATTTATTGAAAATTTTATACGCTAAATTTTTATATAGATTTTTTATATGCAAATCTATTTAATACTGTCTGAAAAAGAAAATTTTATATGAAAATTTTTCATTAAAAAAAAACACTGAAATCAAATAATTCTTTTCTGTATATTTGAAAGCTTTTTAATTAGGATTACTTTTTCAATTCGGGCTTAAAATTCATTGTATAAAAATTCAAATAATATTTTTGATGTTATAAGTTCATTTTAATTAACATTTGAAATACTTAATAAAATAATTCTCTCGTAGTGCTGTCTATCTTCTTGTAATTTTTTAATATATCTAATTTATTATAGTACGTTACTTCTTTTCAATATCCGTTTTAAATAAAATAATTTTCAAGCGTAATAACTTTCAAAATAAAAAAAATAAAAAATTATCAATTCTCTAATATCCAGACACAACAAAAATTAGTTAAGATAGGATAGATAATCGTCATATAAGTTATCTGATTTTTCAACCATGTTGCTATATGTATCAGAATAGGACATTCTTATTCTCCGTCTATCGTGATGTCAAATGATAAGTATTGTTCTTTAGAATTTGGATATTGAACTATTAAAATCTTCAATTAACCTATATAATTCGTTATCAATTTAGCATTATGAATATCATTAAAAATATATGGCTTAATAAATGCCTATATATATACATGTATACATACATATACAGTATAGAGAAAAAATATATATAAGCATATTTCCGCAAAGTTTTTTTACATTATTAAATCTTCAAAAGAACCAGATTCAAATCCTTTCGAACCCAATCTCTAAATTCAAAGTCCTTTGTTTTAACTATATAATTGTATGTAATTTTATCGCTTTTTGTATAAATGAGATACGAGTGACGAAAGTCGTTCGTGATTCTAGGATATTCCAGAAAAATCCTTGAAATTTGTACTATTTGACCAGATAATCTTTACCTGCATTTCGACCCTGACATGGGAATTAAAAACGAAAATCTATAACTTTGTTTCTATCGATCAAAAAAGAAGAAAGAATTAATGCATTCAACATCGTGCATTATTTAGCCCTAGTTGGACTTTGTAACACCTACTTTTAGTTTAATTTCAAACGTTTCCGAAGAAGTTTTCTGCATGAATTTATTAAACCGAATAACATACAAAATAAACATTTCTGTTTGAATTGCATTAAAAAGTGCACTAGATAGAGTGTTGTTTTTTCTACCTGAGTTGTTGAAGTGCAGTAAGTGAATTTTTAGGTCTATATACTGCATTATACAGTCATTAGGGAGCGAAATGCCTAGCGGATTAACACCTGCAATTCATGTGCTATTTATATTGCAGTTTAAGTTGTAAAATAATAACTGAATAAGTCTAAACATATTCATTTTGCCAACTATCAGGATCAATGCCGAAAGGAAATAACAACACTAAAATAAAAAGGAATCAAATTATTGATGCGCACTTATTTCATATTCTGCTCCCTTAAGGAATAAGTTAAGGATTGACTAATTGTTTTTCGATTATTTAATAATAATAGCTGCATGAAATAGCATTAGCTTTCCTCCTGAAGGATTTGGTGTAATTTATAAGTCAATTTTTTTCAGGAATATCTGGATTCTACTTACTTATCCATATCCTTAGCTATTTGATCGACCCATCACACGTGCTCAGGTCATCGTGAGTAGCTAGCTTACGATGACCTGAGCACGTACGTTGGGGTCGACCAGATAGTTTATTACTTGTTTGCTGCCTCATCCCACTGCAATTTCATTTGATGTTGTTAAATATTCTATCAGATAATTTATGTAAGTTTTTAGCTAATAATAGAAATTTGTACCTAATAATAAAAATATGCAAGTAATATTTCTTTTTACAGGAACATTGATTTTGTGCATCCATCATTGTATATACTGTATATTATTAATAACCGAAGAATATATTGAAGTATTTAAAAATTTGTAGCTAGATTTAGGAATCTTAGTTGGTGTTTAAAAAATTAGAATTTATTGATATAAAAAATATGCAAAAATTATCTTAGTTCTCCTCTAAGAGAAGACATTAATTCTTTTTTATGAAAGTTGTCAATAAATTATTTTAAATATTTGCAGAAAATAATTATGCAGCATTATCTATTCATTGTTTATTATAATAGTTTAAGTCAATAGACTGCGAAACAATCGATAAAGAGATAAAAACAGATATACTTAACTATATTTAGTTACTATGGGAGATTATACTTTTAAAACTATAATTGCAATGTAAATAATTCATTTTATAAGAATGTTTCTTTATAAAATAAATAACTTATCTAAAATTTTTAATGCAATTTATTTTGATAATAAACTATACTTGCAGGGAGAAGATGCTTTCTTATTATGAAACAGAAATGAAATTTTTAAAAATTTAAGATAAAACATTTTTTATCAAGTTTCATTTTGACCTCGATAAGAAATCCATACTACTACGGCTTTAAATAAGATTTCAGTATGTTACTTAAATTCAATAACCAATAAAATACCTTTTTTTTTAAGATTAAAAAATTACACTTTATAGTACAATATTAACAAACGATAATGCTAGCATTTTTAAATTTATTAAGAAAATATTTTATTCATACTCGAAATTATCTGATTCGAATTTAACACAGGATCGGTCGACACAACACTTCTTAATTTATAAGAGCGGAGCATTAGATATGATATTTGTGACACTACACGTAACACCATCACAACAATTTACCCTAACCCGATTAGATTCTCTTACTCCCATTTGTCAAATCCTGATTGACAGTTACGACCTTGCACAAGAATGAAACAAGGACGATTTATGGAGTCATAGCCATTGAAAGTTGTTCATTGATATTCAGCTGATCAATCCACTACTCAGATTTTTACAATTCTCTTTTCTCGGAAATGATTGCAATTAAGACGAATTACATTTTTTTCTTGCACGATTACTATTGTTTAAAAGAATTCATTCGAGTTTGGATTTCATTCAAAAAATCGTAGAATTTTTACAGTTTTGCTTTCCATGACAGCAAAAAAAAAATAAATAAATAAATAAAATAAAATATGCTGCCAATATTGCATCAGAATATTTATAATACAACATTAAATCCAAATTCAATAAACTATCTTCAATCAGACTGGAATAAAAAAAAATCGATCTTGTAAACAAGGTCTTTTTCTAATTGGTAATCACATTCCGTAGTTCTCATTTAATTGCACTTTAATTAAATGTTTGTAGCATTATGACGTTAAAACCTTCAACGCATGGATTCGTCATTTTTTTTTTTTAATTTAGATATTATTATTATCATTTTCCTTGATTATAATGTTTATAAAATATGAAAATTTTAAATAACCGTTTCAAAT
Organism: Androctonus mauritanicus; assembly: GCA_011317285.2. Lineage (NCBI taxonomy): Eukaryota > Metazoa > Arthropoda > Arachnida > Scorpiones > Buthidae > Androctonus > Androctonus mauritanicus. The sequence continues at coordinate 496 of WUQG02000860.1, read as the reverse complement.
ATAAATTAAAATGATATCTTAAGAAAAGTTATTTGATTTGTACAAGAAAACAGTCTAAAGGTTAGCTTTGAAAGTAAGGAAGAGTTCTGTAGGACGAAAGGTTAACGACCCTTGACAAGCCTCCTAAACCCGTAAAAGGCCTCTCTCGTATTCGGGTTGACACACGACACACGTTTAGGAAACGCGGAAAGGTTAGAAACGGATGAAAATCACTATTTTAAGGAAACAATAACGCAATTTGCATATCAATTTGTGCACTAGTCTGGATAAACAAAAGCGGCGACACTTTTTTCTATCATTTCCTTCCGGCTTTTTGGAAGAAAACTATCTACATTTAGCACGTATTTACAACTCGGCCTTTAAAAGGGGAGGAGTGAAGTTTGAAGGTTGTCCGATGACCGGAGCCGGCCGGTTCGATGCTGTTCGCTTCGGAATGAAATAAAACAGTTCAGGAAACTTCGATCATGTGAGTGGATTTTTTAAAGGGTTACAAACA